>JAGVSP010002138.1:0-47192 GCA_022494985.1 Micrasema minimum | reverse complement strand
TTATTAGTTTAAAAACCCCTTTAAACCCTTTTAACTTTTCCATTTTAAGTAAACATCGCTTTATGAAATTGCATTTAAAGCTGATATATCGTTGCAGATATGTGCAATGTAGCAAATTACACTGACAATCTGTTTTGCTAAATCAGATCATTAACTGCATTATTAATCACGGTCTAAGCTCATTGAAAATCTTTGATTTATCGTGTGTAATCGTTAGATTTGTAACTACAAACTATTATATTTTATTGTTAATAGAAAGTAATAATATTTAATGTATTTTTTTCCTTATAAAAAAGTATTCATATTTGATACTTTGAATAGGCGCTGAATAGCGTAAGACAGATCTTCTTACCTTCATGTAACAAATCACAAGCACTGTACTTGGTGAACCAATGCAGTGCCTTATGTACCACGGGTGACATTCGGGGTACAAGGATAGTTCCAAAGCTTCGAAAAAATATCACGTCTCCCTTTCTAGAACCAATTATAAAAAGATATGACTTAATTTAGAGATATAACTTAAAAAAAAAACTGGAAATCCTATTTCACGCCACATTTTGTGTGCGCAGTTAACTTGGCCCTACGTTAGTAGTATAGGGGCAAAATATGATTTTTGTCGACCTCGCCTGTAGCACAGTGGTAGCGCATTTGGCTACCGGTTTGAGTTTGCTGGTTCGATTCCCGTAGGGGGTCAACATGACATATTTATTAACATGTGATTTTCATAATGATACCTTGGACTGGTACTGAAGCGTATGACTGAAAATAATCAAGATACACTGCACTTGGTGCACCGGTGCAGTGCTCTATGCGCCACTGGATGCGGATAATGTAAAGTAGTAGTAGTAGTATGCACCATTACAAAATTATTTACTATTCATCTCCACTTTTTATAATAGTTTATGGGTTATGACCATTATAATAAATAAGCTGAGACAGTGGTAGGGGAAGGCATTAATTTATTCGCGTTCATCACGTTATTTCATCCGAATGTTTATCACACTAAAAATCCTAAAATCACAGTTTAGCTTGTTGAAAAAATCGTAGTTATGCTAGAAAAATCTTCAATAATCTTTAAAACAGTCTAGGGAAAGGGTGGGGCTTTAATTTATAATAGTTTGTTCAACCCAACAGCAGTTCACTCCACCTCCTTTTGCCTTCAAAAATCCGTTTCAAACGCCTTTAAAAATATAAAATCGACCAAAAAAAATACCTATAAACATAAATATTATATAAAATACATTTCGGAAAGATTGTCTTTACGCCTAGGTAATAAAATAGTCCCGGTTTAACCCCGTGTTAATAACCCATTTATCCCGAACCACCGGCCTGTGATGACATTCTAATCGCCAAAAGCTATACGCCAAGGCGTGTGGAATGGGACGTGGCCTAATTCAATAACACAACAATATGGATTGTTATAATAACTACGCGGTGGGACATAAAAAGGGTATATTTATGTATTATGTAACGGCTAATAAAAAATTACGGTTTATTCCTTTACTTTTTATTATGTCTCTATGTACGAAATCATAAAAAAATTACATACAATTGAAAAATCAAATCCATCCAATTGTATTTATGAACAAAATTTTCAAGATGCTTTTTTTATATTAACTCTTTTTTGGCAACATAACCACAAAATGCACAATTCGCTGTGTAAATATTTATTTATTTATTTATTTATTTTTATCTACGCCCGTTGGCATTTACAAATACATAATATTTTATACAGTAGTTTACAGTACTTATATAAATTTGAAATATAATTAAAATAAAACAAAATAAAATTAAAAACAGAAGAGCCAAAAGAAATAATACGCTGAGAAAAAACTGAAATATTTTTCATAGAATCAAAGTAATAATATAAATAGAATAAATTTAAAATAAAGACAAATAATTATTACATAAAAATTATTACAAAAATAAAAATTACATTATTATTATTAAAATTATAAAATCCAAATAAATATTTTATTAAGTGGTAATATAAGTGGGCATGTAAGAACTCGGAAAAATCGAAATGCGTTCGTGAGAAGATGTATGAATGTGGAGGAAACAAAGGGGAGCGCGCCAGGACAGAGTGGTTTGACGTTCTATCCTTTCCGCCTACCTCTTCGGGGAAATGGCATGATGGTTTGTTAGATAGTTAAAAATATTCTCGTACTGCGCATGTATTTGTGTAATTATGTTGAATAAATATTACTTGCGACTACCGACGTACTTATTTAATTCTACTTCTTTCCCTTATCTGCACCCAACGGTGCATAGGGTTCTATGTTCAAACTTTTACATGAAGGCAAGAGGATCAGTCTTACGCTTCAGCGCCAGTAAAATACTTTCATGTGAAAATCAAATTCTAATAAATATTTCATATTAACCGTTGAACCGGGTTGTGGTCTAGTGGTAGATTCGAGGACTCCGGATTAGAATCTCTAGGTTCGAATCCCACTCCAGCACAACTTGTTTCCTGCTTTCTGACACAGTTATTTCCGACTATTTGAAAGCAGTCCCAAAACTGAAATATTTGAGTATATCATAAGAACTCAAATGTTTCTTTTTTAAAAAAAAAAAAAAAAAAAAAAAAAAAAAAAACCCCACCGGGAATCGAACTCGCGTCCTCACGCATGGCAGCCCAACGCGCTATCACCACATCACGAGGCAGGCAACATACGTTTTTAATAGAAAACTAATTATCTGATAACAAAACCAGGTAAATAAAATTTTCAATTTTAAAGTAAATTTACTTTGATATTGAATATTTCATGGTAAATTTCATTTACAAAGCAATAATTTGAATTTTCCCATTAAATTAACATGACGCGTCAAGGGTGGTGTACAGAACCAATCTCTTGTCCCGGCAAAATCTTCTGAGGGGATAAAAGCATATAAGGATCCCTATTTTATTTAATGTCCTTATTTCTCATTATCAATTTGCGCCCCAATAAATTTCCCAGAATTACGGATCTCATTAAAAAAACATTTTCTCTCTCACGCGGCCCCAAATGCGACCCTCTTTTAATCTAATTTTCGGTTCCTTGAAAGGTTTTTAATGAAATCTCGAGACAATGAAGAGAAAAGAGGCTCGTGTTGTGATTTGATCGATAAATAATATTTAAGGCGTAAAATAAATAATAGTCCGCGTCTTGGTGTAGTAGTAAGTACCCTGGGCTATCAATCGTGAAGTCGCGAGTTTGATTGCCGTCAGGGTTAGTATAAAACATTTATTTTGATAAAATAATTATTTTCATCCGTATGTATTGGTTTTCTGGGCATTTCTTTACCTCAATTTTATGGGCATTTAAATAGTTAGATACCCACATTAAGAATTACCCAAAATTTTACTTAAAATTTGTATTGATATTTAGATTTTTTATTACTTTTTTTTATCCACCGTGCACTAAACTTCAAACCTATAATGAAAATATTATTTATACCGAAAATCCGCAATATGTCACATTCCAAGCGTCACGCCTTGCGCCACAGCTCTTATCGGGAAGGAGCCACGCGACAGTGTGCGTTGGACTGTGACCTGAATGCCCCTTGGATGCGGACGATAGTGAGCCAAGTTTGTATATAACATTACTATGATTTGTATCGTTTTCCAGCTAGTGTCTTGGAACTTATTGTTAGGAAGGATATATATAAATTTTGAAGTGTCAGGAAGACTGGATAAAAAAAATGTAACCTCGCTAAACTTGATACAATGTATAAAAAAAATATATGTATATAAATAATTACGATTTAAGTATATTTACTAACCATCACGCCATTTTTCCCGAAGAGAGGATAGAATGCTTCACCGCTCTGTCCTGGCACACTTCCCTTGCTTCTTCCACTTTCATACATCTTCTCATGCACGTCGATTATTCCGACATTTCACATGACCACTTTCAAGTATTTGTTGCACTCGATCATGCCATGGCTTTCTTGGCCTTCCTCGACTTCTTCACTTAACATAAATCCTTTTATTCGCTCCACATGACCGCACCATCGTAAAAGACATTTCTAAATGTTGTCGATAATGGTTATCTCAGCCTCGCATTTTGCTCTAATTTCGACATTAGAGCACTTTTCATACCAAATCAATAATAACAGTATAAATAAGCTAATTACATTATTTTTAATTTAGTGTTTGATTAAAGACGTTTAAATTACGCCACAAATTTCCCATCGAGAATTGCTGCTGCCTTCAGCTCCATAGCTTGAATAAAAAATGAGCAAAATGAGTATCGTTCACTTTTATTGTTTGAATGATATCTGAATGAAGAAAAAGTTTTATAATTAAACTATTTTTTTGTTATTGTGATTTGTAATTAAGAATCTACTTCGAAAATAGCGTATACTGTAATCCAACATCCTTGTCACGAAATATTTCAATCCAAATTCCTCGCAATAAATATTGAAATCCAACGTAATTTCAAGAAATATCTTAATTCATTTTACAAATCAAATTAAATACCTTGAAATTTGTGATTATTGCAACGAAAATTCCACTTTCTAATTTTGAATAATAAAATTTGTAGCTATTTTAAATGTTGAGCTAACAGTTATTGTGATAAATTTTCCGAGTGAATAATTTAGATATCTTTTGAACAATACAGAAGTTTCTCACTGTTAAAGTGTACTGAATATTATCAGAGAAGAAACTTATAAAATAAGTTTGAGGTTAATGTTTCAAGTAATTTATTTATACAACCTTTAATAAGCTTTTGTTCTGGAAAAATTGCTGCTGATTGCAAAGTTCATAAAATTGTATCTGCTGTTTTAAAATACACCATTTAATAAATCCAAAGATATAAAAAACCTATTATATAGGCAATAAATTTAAATTTTGTACGTTCATCCTGTATCGCAAGAAAAAATTTTTTAAAGGCTATTGTGGTTGCAACGATAGTTAGAAAAATATAATTTTAAAGACAAAAAAAATCTGTTATTAACTTTTGAAGCTGCACCCAATCGATTTGTTGAGAAAGTTTTTTTCAAAAAATTTTGGGCATTTATGCCAATTTCGATCAACATGACATGTAACGTGTTAGAATATTGTACAAATTATCTTTTTAACGTAATCGGGGGTCATAACGTTGCTAATAATGTATTATTGGCTAATTGGCTTTACATCCTAAGTTTTTGCAATTTCTACTTTATTTAATTATTTGAAAACTTATTATTTCTAGCAGCAAGACCACTAAAATCTCTTCAGCATTTTTTCTTTTTCCTTTCTCCAAATTTAAATACGACATTTTCAGGATTCGATCGAAGGACGTATTTCATTAAAATATGACTTTTATCCTTATTATACCCAAATACTCCAGAGAATTGACTCCTGCCTGGAGATTTATACTATTACCGAGCTTAAGTTTCCCGTACGATTTTTTTTATCCTTTCTTTAAGTAGGAAATAATATTGAAGGAAAATGTTCTTTAAAAAGGGCTTATTAAAATATTGATCATTTTTATTTTTTTCTTAAGAACTGTATACGTAGGTTAGTAACAGTAACATTTTATGTTTTAAAAAAGGAAATGCCATGTGCTTTGGAACACAATAAACCTGAAACAAAGTCGATACCTTGAACTTTATTGACGTGATAACGTCTAATAAATCGATAAACGCCGGCTGCACACACGAAAAATCATGACTCATTGTCACGTTCCGCCTGAGCCAAATGTGCAAGCGAGAGCGCGAAACAAGCGATAGAGAGACACAATCGGCCTAAGCGTTCGGTTTGTGACGCATCTATCTCTCTTCCACTCGTTAATTGTTAATAGCACATTGTTACTTGTAATGAATTTGTATAATTTAAGTAAACAAAATATTTGAATTAACGAGGGCAAAAAAATGTTAATTTATGGAAAAAAAAAATTTCAATTTAATCCTGCTTTGTATTATACTAAAAAATGATAATTCAGCAATAATAACGGAATTCAATTCATAAAAGTATGCTATTTTTCATCAATGTTTTCTTTTGACGTTATCACGTAAAATTATCGTCCGTAAACCGACTTTACAGACAGCCAAAAGTGTTTTTTTTTTTTTTAAATTGTTTATTTAATTTAGTTCGCCTCGTGATTAGAGCATTGAACTACCATGCATGAGGTTACGGGCTCAATTCCCGTAGGTCTCAACGTGAAGTATTCCTTTAATATCCTTTTTTTCGCAGTAGCAGTTTGTATATTTGATATGATTTAATTTAATATAATCGAAATTTTAGACACCAGTAATTTATTACACATTTTAAAAAGCTTTGTTGTAATTAATCTCTTTTTGTTAAGGTGGTTTTATTTTAATAACAGAAAGAATTTTCCTTTTTGCGATTTGTGGTCATTATTCCCGCTAAAGCCTTAAATCCTTAGTCAAACAGGATTTTCTTCATTTTCAATTTAAATATTCTTTCTTCCACGTAAATTTTCTTTCACTAAGGGCGATTTCTAATTCCCCATTGTGTTTACTTAGAGGTAGTTACGTTAATTTTAATCGTTTCTTTAATAAAATATTACAAATAATTACTTACTAAGAAATTTCTAAAAAAGTTTTATTTTTTATTTTTTATCAATATTAATTAATCATGTCGATTTCAACAAGTATAAGTAAGCATTTTTGATATTGATTTGTTTATTTTTGGCAATTTTTGAAATCCATACAGTCAACTTCGGAATCATATGTAAAAATTACGAAAATGATAAGTAAGTATTTAATTAAGTCCGCTCATGGTGTAACGGTAGCACGTTGTGTTGCCATTCAACAGGTCGTGGGTTCGATTCCCGATGAGGGTCAGTTAAACATTTTTGTAAATTTGTTTTTCATATATGATACCTAGGACTTGCGTTGAAGCTTAAGACTGATCATCTTGCCTTCATGTAACAAATTATCAAGATTTACTGCACTTCGTGTATCAATGCAGTGCTTTACGCACCACTGGGGGCGGATAAGGGAAAGTAGTAGTAGTCGTAATTACAAAAACTATTTATTATTCATACCTTAATAAGAAGGGTTGTGGTCTAGATGTAGATTCAAGGATTCCGGATTGGAATCTCTCGGAACCCCATCTAGCACAACTTGTTTCCTGCTTTCCTGGCACGGTTTTATTTCCAACTGTTTGAAAGCAGCCCCTAAATTATCAGTATATCATAAGAACTCAAATGATTCCTTTTCAAAAAAAAAACTTTTTTCAATTCTTCTTCAAGACTCGGCAATTTTTTCCACTTAAATTAATATTATATTGCTATGACATCCACATCATAAATTATTGAGCACCTTGGCCTTCAAACTAAACACACGTCGTATGATAACACTATTTTGAACGATAAATAATTTGAAATATATGTTAGAAGAACTCACTCTGTAGTTATTCTTTTAAATAGATTAATATTTGATTGATTTAATTACATGGTGGTCAACGACAATGTCAAACCACAAATTAATTCGTATTAAATGTTATCAAAATAACAATTTTTTAATGAAAGTTGCTAACACTTCTAATTTCTACATTAAAATTCTCACAAAAAATCAGCCTTAAAAAACTACTATTTCTGAAAATGTTCACAATACCCCTGAAATTTCAGGTGATTCATTAGTGATTATGAAGCCTTCTGGCATGCCTCCATTTCTCCATAGTAATCACTAATAATTCATCATCCAGGGGCTGCAAACCTTAGGCCCCCGTCAATTTGTGGGCCCTAAGTTGACAGGCGATTGGTAATCATGACTTGACTACGCAGTGATTGATCTTGGGCCAAAAAGGTCCGCTAATTGGAACAAAGGGCCCTCAGAATAAGTATTTTTCTATTTTTTTTGACATGAAAAATAATGAGCCTGATCAATACATAAGGCTCATGGTATTTATACTGTCTACATAAGTATTATACATTTATTTATTCACGCCCAGGGGGTTTTTTAAAAATCAAATATGAATATCAGTAACAAACAATATAATATGCATAAACCGTGAGCAACAAGTCAAAAGATAAAAACATAAGGTAAAGCATAAGCATAAAACATATGTGAGCATAAGATATAAGCATAAGTTAGTATGAGCGCAAGGTAAAAAAATTATCAATGAACAAAGTAAATATAATAAAACTCTATTATAAATATTAAACATAATAAACATTTTATAAATTTAAATAATTTCATACTATTCTAGAATGATGTTTTGTTCAATCTTTCCTACCTTTTCTACGGAAAATGTCGATCGTAATAATTCGTTATTTAGTTAAAGTTTTTATAACCCCCGTAGAAAGTTATATTTTTAAGATATCGGATATATATATTATAATAAGTATTTTGTTGGTATAGATTTAATTAATAATTCTCAACAATTGCTTAAAAACAAGGTTTTAAAAATTAAAATTGAAGTATAAGTTAAGAAAATTTAAAAAATGTAATGTTGGCATTGGAGCGGAAGTAGCTTAATTTATTTTGTTTTCTGATTCGAAGAATTCTTTTCTTATTTTAAATTATTTTGTATTTTGTGGGCTACCTTTATAACCTTTTGTAAATCCCGCCTTTTTTGTTTTAAACTTTTTTCACACATCCTCCTACATCCCCTTTTTCCCATCATTTCCCATAATTATTTGGGTACTGTGTATGTGTCAATATGTATATAGGTAAAAATTTAATTGTTACTATTAAAAATCCATTATTGGTCATGCAAACTTCTTATAATATTATGTTCCACATCTTATAATATTATATTACGTAATAAATATTGTTTTTTTTTTAAATATATAAATAATAAACAAATTAAATAAACTTATCCTCCTTTTTTAAAGAACCAAGCGAATAATACTAGAATCGTATTCAAGCTTTTTAGATAAATACGGCACCAACATAGATTCTAGAGACGCCTCGCTTTAATAATAATTATTACTGCAATCAATCATAAGTTCCCGCGTAAGTTTGGATATAAGATTTTATCCTATTTCGGACCCATGAACCACTCCTTGACCATGTAATCTAATGATTAATGAGAAGTTGAATCAATGAAATTTCTAGACGCGTATTTAATGTTGCCGGAAAATCAGATTCAAAAATATACATGTCTAAACATAATCGTATATTATTAAAAACAAATTCAATTTTTTGTTTCTATTTGTTTTCTTTTATTTCGCGTTGATAGGGCAATTTCAAACTGTCTAGAAAATGCCCTGACAAGGTGAAACAGCTGTATAGCTGGCGAAAAGCAATATATTAACATTAAAAACTAACTAACTAACTAACCATCACGCCATTTCTCCGAGGGGGTAGGCAGAGAGAATAGATCGCTACACCACTCTGTCCTGGCATACTTCTTTGCTTCCTCCACATTCATACATCTTCTCATGCACGCACGTCGATTATTCCGACTTCTTACATGCTCACTTTCAAGCACTTGTTTTACTTGATCATGCCATGTCTTTCTCGGCCTTCCTCGACTTCTACATCCAGGCACAGTCACATCATATGTTTTTTTAGCCGTTCTTTCATCATCCATTCGCTCTACATGACCATGTTATTAACATTATGAGTTAAATATTAACAATTTCCTGTGTGCAAACATACGATAATACATAACTATACATATTTAGCGTCTTTTGAGAGACTGTACAGTTTTCTGAACAAGAAACTGTACAGTTCTCGGTCCCGTATAAAGTGCGCGTAAAATAATCTTCCAAAGCATTGTAAAGTCTGGAACTTAAACCCTAAATCTGTTACACGGAAAACGCATTTTACCCAAAGTATTCTTACTGGCTTTTAACATTTGACATGAAGAACGAATTGTTATTTTTCGACAGCCTTTATTTTTTGACTTTAGCCTGAATGATATGAACCCTATAAATTAATGGTCTTTTATGATTTCGTTTGAGGCTGATATTCGTAAAATTATGTGTGTTTTGTGACACTTTGCTTGGTACAAATATGTATGTACAATTGTACAATGTTCATACTGGGCAAAGTGTCACAGCGATATGTAACACAACCACTTGGATACTAAGTAAGTGTAAAATAATTTTTGAAATGCAGGTTTCAAGTTAATTAGTTGATATTTGAAAATTCTTGAACGCAAGTCAGTATAACGGAATTTTATGGTATTACCGATGCGATGAAAGAATAACCGTGTGACAATTATTGGGTAAAGTGGTTTTGCTTAAAAAGTATTTTTAAACAATAAATCATTATTTAAAATGATGGAAGTTAATTCAATTATCCCCAAGAATATTATGAATTTGATATATAAATGTTAAAATTCGAATTTTCTTAAAAAATATCTTATACTAGGACAAACTACTGTGATTAATTGACTTGTCGATTTAAATTAAAATTAAGCACAAATTGATAAATAAAAAATAATGTTTTGAACTTACCAAATTGAGAAAAGAGAATGAAAATACTAGCACGAGTATAAAATTGAAAGTAATTTAACTCTCTCTGCGCGTTCATATCGCGAGGATATTTTCCGGAAGCTCAACGCAAAGCTCAGACGACGGTAGAGTTTCCCAGGACGATTCAACACAGCTGAAATGCGCTGGCAGAGATCCTTTGTCCCGCTATTTTCCTAGTATTTGCCTCGCTTAAAGTTCCTCTTAGCGGTCGACAGATCTTTTTTTAAAGCAGTGAAACAAAAACCACGCGACTGAAAAATAAAAATCATTATTTTGGACATCTGAAACTCTGAAATATTTGTTTTTATTTTCACAGTGTTTAAACAGAACATTAAAGGCCGGTACGTTCCCTACACCATCCCGGTCATGTTATATGTGTGAATTGACTTTTAAACTACGTAAATCTGTTTCTCTTGAGAAGTTTTGACCTTCATATAAAAAAAATACTTAGAGAACATAAAAGTTTGAGCTTAAATCGAGAGGCGCGTAGTTTACGTTTGCACTTTACATTTACAGTTTACATTTATGTAGTTTACATTTACAGTTATCTGTATCGAAACGTCAAATTTAAATATATGTATCTATCAAGACTACACATTACTTTTCTAAAAATACCTACAATCTTCATGTTTTAAGAAATTAGTTGAAATAATTCAAATATATACTTTCAAACCTTTTTTTCTATTAAGATATCAATATTCATAATTTACTTATCAATTAGTATAACCCAGTGTTTGTCTACAAGGATTAAGATATAATTTTAGATATTTTAGATTTTAAAAAAATTACACTGATAAAATAAAAAAGCTGATAAATTGTCAAAATCTAGTGATTTCGTACAAAAATAACAAGAATAAAACTTTATTTTTGAAATTTATGAATATTTTAGCCTTTTTTTATATTTAAGAGTTTTTAAATATTTTTTAAAATTGATCATTCTTCTCTTTTAGTCATAATTAATTTTTTATCCAATTTTATCTCTGTGTTGCAATATTTATTTATTAATTATATTATGTATTTTCAAAAATTTTATTTAAAAAATTCATTGTTATTTACACGTAAAAGACACTAAGGGCCGAATATATTTGAATAAATTATAAATGTTTTAGAATTTGACGAAATCAACTCTTTAGTTCTAAAGATTTTAATTTTGTTAGAGAATTAAAACCCCAGCGCTAGGCACTTTTCACAGACCGCTCAATTAATGTCTACACACTTGTGAAATTAAAGAAAGGAATAAAATTTCTGATGCGTGTACGTTCGTATATCATAGTTTAAGAATGATTCATACGACATTACGCGGTCATATAGAGACCACTTTCACTCCACCCTAAGTAAGAAAGCCATACAGATTAAAGCCCGGCTAAAGAGTGCCGCAATAAAAGAAGTGGATTTTTTCACTTTATCATTAGGGTGGGCCGCTACCAGAAACACTTTTTTCCTATTTCATTTTTTTACAACTGTCGTTATAATAACGACGCATGGCGGGATTAGGGATGACGTTTCCGTGACGTCACGAGTTCTCCTTTATTTTCGCACGGTTATCTGCGGAATAAAGCGCGTAAAAAGTAGGCAGTAAAAATATACGTTTAAAGTGCGTAGAGTACTTACTCAAAGTGGTGAAAGTAAGCTCGTGCGTACTCGAAAAAGGATTTTAATAGAGCGTAATTATTTTCAAAACCATTTGAATAAATTTCAATTCCTCCATATGATGTGAGAAAATAAATTATCAGATTTTAAAAAATTAAATCTACGCAATCCCATGATATTTGCACATATTTCAATTTGTAAATACTATTTCAAACAAAGCGTAAGCGGCTTGTGCTTGAAAATAGGAATCGAGTCTTGTCGAAGTGGAGATTCGAACCGAGGATCACGTTTACATTAATATACATCTTTTACATCGATTTTTCCCTAATCCCCCCTCCATTGAGACCCTGACCGCGGATGCACGGGTGGATGTCTGGGATGGGGGGCCTAGTGAGGCGGGATACCGGTCTCCACACGGGTGGTTGTAATTACTAATAAATAATGATCGGGGTAGAAACTAACATCCCTACCACTGTTAATTTGGGCCGACTCTGGTTGGTTTGGGTGATGGAAACAATGACAATTATAATACATAAGCCGAGACGGTGGTAGGGGTACAATTAAAGCATTTGTTCGCGTACAAAATCGTAAATTCATCTGTATTTTTATCACACTAACAATCTTAAAATCGCGGTTTAGCTTGTTGAAAAAATCGGTAGAGTTGGCTGGACTGAAAAAAGACTCAATAGTCTTTTTAGCAGTCTAGGGAAAGGGTGGGGCGAGCATATTGCTACTAATACTCTCCTTAATCTGCACCCAATGGTGCAAAGGGCATTGACTCACCAAGTAAAGTAAAACTTGACCAATTTTTTGTTTGACAAAAACAAAAAAGATATAAAGTTCAGTAAAACCTTACCTACATTAATAAAGATGATTGCCAAAAAATGCTTAACAATCTTCTCTACAGATGACACCAGCATAGAAAATTTCGGTAATGCGGAATGACGTAGACAAGTTCAATATATATCAGTTCCAAAATTTGTCATATATATGGTTATCAGATGATGGGCGGAATGGGGAATGTTGTAGTACATCAAGTGTCCACTTAACCCAGCCAATGACAGGTCATAAGCCATTTAAGCTCCTAGATAACCCACATTCGCTTCCCAGTTTTCTTTGTCTCTGTTGGGATATCAATAATATCTGAAACTTGATCGTTTTCTCAGTCTTGCGCTTCAGAAAAACCAGGAATTTTTTCTCTTAAATTACAACGTTTTTTCGTTATTTAACGAAAATTGCAGTTTATTTTTGGCACCCTAATCAGCGCATTTCAAAATTTCCACAACTCCTCAAATTCTTTTTGTTTCGTGCCACGGTAGCGGCAGTCTGTCTGCAATTGAGTCCTTTGAGTTTCCTGAAAGGCTCTCTTTAACCGAGTAGCCGAGGCGGTAATATGCGGTAGGTACTAGTTTTAGCAAGTTCTGGAGCACTCTCCACCCTATTTGCTCGCCTGCAGTGCTAAGCGAGTAATGCTGTTACAGCCGCGCGCCAAACTTTGAGGATCCATGCGGTGAACAATGCAATTATCTTAAGTTTCTGCGAAGATTGAAAAGCTCTGATTTGATCATTTCAAATTCTAGGTACTTATTTTTTTTTTTCAAAAGAAAAATTTTTGTTTACAAAGAAATACAATAAAAACACATATACATTTTTTTTTTAAATAAAAAAAACCTTCCAAGCCATAGCCTGTATGTGGGTATACTGTGAAAGTCAAACAGCGTGCACGTGACAAAAGAGAAAAATAGAGTCATGTAAAAATGGAAAAATAACAGATAATGTAAACAAGATAGTTAAAATAAAATAAAAAAAACAAGATATTGGTATGTACCGGAAGATGAAGAAGGGAAATAATTATAATATATATAAAAAAAAAATTTACATAGATTATGTTATTGTTATGGTCTTTCAAGTAAGAATGATTCTACCTTTACACTATGTATCCAACTTTGTGTTAATTTTTTTAAAGATGAAAAATTTGAAAAATTATTTACTCATTATACATTATGCTTTTCATAAAAAAAAAATACACAAAACATATTAGGCAATACATAAAAATGTAAAATATATTTTATATATGCCTTGTAGAAACTTTAACTATAGATTAGCGGGAACACAAAACAGTTTATTCTATAAGGACAAAGGGAATAAACAACAAAACAATACTAGAATTTATTACAAGTTGACTTGACTGATCCAATGCTGGAGTTGAAGAAATAACAAATTAATATTATGCAAGTAAATAATAATGTTTTTGGTACTATTGATATCTCAACAGAGACAGAGAAACTCTGGAAACGAATGTGGGTTATCTAGGCGTTTACAGGGGTTATGACCTGTCATTGGCTGGGTTAAGTGGCACTTGATGTATTTACAACATTCCCCATTCCGCCATCATCTGATAATATCTGATATCAGCCCAGCATGGGTATAATCCAGTAATTTGTCTACAAGTATTTGTATTCATTCAAAATGTTGTTGTTAAAAATAATGTTTTTACCTTATATTTGGTGAGCCTCATGGTATATGGATGGCACGTTAGCCTACTTATCATGCACGAGGTCACGGGGTTTGATTCCGGTGAAGATCAACATAAAATTTAACTTTATAGTTTATAAATTTGGCCGGGGTGGTGGCCCAGTGGTAGCGTCGCGGTCTCTGAGTCCAGAGATCGTCGGTTCGAATCCCCACTTCGACACGACTCGATCTATAATCCCAAGCACAAGCCGCTTAGGCTTTATTGAAAATAGTATTTACAAATTGAAATATATGCAAATATCATAAGATTGCATAGATTTCTTTTTAATTTAAAAAAAAAAAAAAAAAAATCAAAATAGTGACAATATTTATATACCTCGTGAAGTAGGTACTTAATATAGTAAAAAAGTAAAGTAAAAAAAAAATATATTAGGAGGATCAGCAGGATGTCCGCTTGCACAGCGCGGGTGTAAGCTGCGCAACTGTGGAACATTCGGGTGAACTGGATTGAAAATTAAAAATCTTTTATTTACATCAATTTTAATTTTGTGATACCTTGGACAGGCGCTGAAGTGAAAATTTGAAAAATTTGAGAAAATTTTTTGCGTGTAATAAAATTATCAAAACACACTGCAATGGTTGAAGTACTGATGTGCCGGCGCCAAGAACATTTCGCATTAGGGTGACGCGCCTCAAGAATAAAACTGCAGCCGCTCAATTGGGTTCTTTACCAGATTTTCTATATTTTTATTTTTAAAAATTGATTGAAAAAATAACAATATCAAGGGAATTTTTAAAAAATTTTACGATGTCATTATGAATTTTCTAGCGCGGTTTAAATAGCGCTTTTTCAAATCACTCGCAAAATCCTCCATTTGGCGCGATTGTGGTGTGACGTCACATCAATATGGGCGCTGACTTCGTAATGAATTTCCCGCCTTTTACAATGGACGGGTATGACGTTATTAGCCAATAACGGGCGTTAAAAGTCACTCGTAATTTCGTGTTATTAAAACATAAATTTATAAATGAAAACAACATTTTTTGATCATTGTGTTTTTATATCGTTGGAATTGTAAAAATATACTTTAAATATTTATAACGTTTTCAATGATATTCATGCTATCGGGAACAACCCAATTGATGCTTATTTATAGTAAGCGAAAAACAATGCGTATTTATAACAATGTTTTTAAATTTATTTTGATTTTGGACACATCAGTTACAATATAATATAATATACAATAATAAATATTAAACCAAATAAGTGGCTTTTTGTTAGTGTTGGGATGTGTGAGTGCGTGTAAATAATTTCTTAAAAAATGTTTAAAAGTCTCCTCGTCGGAAATTGCTGTCAACAGAGTTACGAGTTTTCCAGTTTAGGCAGACGCATTGCTTTTATTTCGTTCCTTAAAACATAAAAATGCCTATTTTCAGTCAATTCTGAAATAATTGGAAATGATTGATTATTTATAATACAACAAATTAGTGAAAATTCATTAAACCTATAAATTTATATTGAATTGTCCGCTCTGAGCATTATTAATTTTAAGTTTTTTTTTTAATCTGAGAAAAGTTAATTGAGCCTGTAATTATAATTCTTCGTTGCTTCAATATTTCTTGCTGTGTATTTTGTTGAACTTAATCTCAGAAACATGGTTTCAATTTACGAAATTGTATAAATTTCATATTAAAATGAATCAAGCTTCTTTATACTTTAAATGAGAGATTTTGATAATTTGCAATTTGAAATTTTCGATCTTTTCGATTAGGGCGGCAAAGAAAAGACTACGAATATTATAATTTTATTAGAACGACGTATTTCTCATTTAATTCCGTATCTGAATACGGAAAAATCTTAATTGAATTTGTGGGACATGTTTAATTTTGACAAACAAAGGGTCTGTGATATTTTGAAAAATGAATTTATGTGCCTAAGTACTATCAGTATCTCAAGAGACGAGAAGTTTAGAAAGGAATGTAGACATCTAGGTGTTTACAGGGTTTAATGACCTGTCATTGACTGGGGGTTAAAGGGACTTTTGTTGACAACAACCTCCATATCGTGTTTTTAACTGAAGTATTTTATATCCATATCTGCCAATTATTTATCAGAACTCGTATAACGTACATACATATATATATTTACCAAGGATTTCGACCTGTTATTAAAATAAAGTATATAAATATTAAATAAAATTGAATTCATTCTGTGATCGATTGATAAAAATACTACGCATATTAGCAAAATAATATGCACATTAGGAAAATACTACGCATGTTTTGGGTTTTGTGTGCATTAATTTGTTCTGTTTATTTATTTATTTCATATGCACGGTACACTGTACCCTTTACAATAATAAAAAAAATAAGATTAACGAAGTACACAATAACGTAAATATCAATAATAACGAAAATATAACAAGAATATATATGTTATACAGATAATAAAAGAAATTACTAAAAACAAATATAAAAAATACAAAAACAAAAAATGAGATTTAAAAAAAAATTGTTAATAAATTAGTAAGTAAGAAAAAGTACATTAAATTATATGCATCGGGTCCGACAAGCAAGCAAGCAATGCACCCCTAAAACATGACAACGACATGCTGAAAAAATCTCGTTTTTTTATACTCATTACCTATTATACTCGTATGTAGCCGGTTGAATAAAGAATATTTTTGATGGTTCGAGTTTAATTTGGCAACATTAAACAATGATTGTAGCCTGGTGTTTTTACACGTAAATTTATTAGTCCTAACAACTCAGGACAATCAATAAAACCATTTAATATTTTAAAAAGAAAGAGCAGATCAAACATTATTCTTCTGTCGACTAACTTTATCAGTTTAGTTTCGCTGTGAAGGAAATCATAGTTAATGTCCATCAGTGGAATGTTTAGTTTATAATTAACTGCTTAAATAAAATTTCTTTTGTACTCTCTCAACACTGTAAGAATGGTTTGAATAATATGGGTTCCAAATTGGAGTGATATATTCGAGTTGACTACGCACCATGCCCATTTGGTTATGTGTTCTTCAATTTATTCTGTACTGCCTATTTGGTTATGTGTGCTTCAATTTGTTCTGTTATGCCCGTTTGTATAATATCTGTGCGTCTATTCGTTATGTTGTGCCCGCTTAGTTATGTATGCGTCAATTTGCAATGTTATTCCCATTTTGAGACTTTGTTTTAAAAGGGGATATTTTATAACCCGCAACCTCATTCATGGAAGATCATCGTGCTAACCACCACGATATCTTTATTATTTTGGCAAGATAACACATCGCGTGGTTCCGGGATATAACACGAAAAGTGTAAGTAAGTGAACAGTGAATGTGGAAACACGTACCCGCTTCCTAATAACAATTGTCGGCTTTGAAAAATTGCGATTCTGAATGGTGAAAAGTATTTTTCCACTCGAGTAACTACCCTTTTTAAAAACGTGCACTTAAGCCCGCCATTTTTTGGATTTGGGCGGGAAAACGGGCGCTTTTAGTGCCAGTTTGAAAATGGATAGAACGATTTTCATGTATTTTTTCAATTGGGTTCTTCCCGATTTTTTATTTTTGATTAAAAAAAATTGATTGAAAAATTACAGTATCAAGGGAATTTTTTTTTAATTTTTACGATGTCATATGAATTTTCTAGCGCGGTTTGAAATAGCACTTTTTCAAATCGCTCGCAAAATCCTCCATTTGGCGCGCATGTGGTGTGACGTCACAGCAATATAGGCGCTCACTTCGTGATGAATTTTCACGCCTTTCATGGTGGACGGGTATGACGTCATTAACCAATAACGGGCGTTAAAAATCATTCGTATTTTCGTGTTTTTAAAACATAAATTTATAAATGAAAACCACATTTTTGATCATTGTGTTTTATATCGTTGAAATTGTAAAAATATACTTTAAATATCCATAACGTTTTTAAGAATATTCGTGCTATCGGAAAGAACCCTATTTTGTAAATATTAAAGTAACATGGTTAAAAAAATGATGTATTAAAATTCCGTAACTTTTGATATAGCTACCCAACAATATAGTTGGATGGAATCGGTGCAAAAAAAACATTGTATTTAGAAAGTAATACTTCAACGGAGACAATGAACAATGCTTACCATAAAAAAATTATTAAGCTAATTGGGCATTGACAGGGTAAATGACCTACGAGTCCAACACATAAAATACTGTTAATAACATAAAATAACAAAAAGAAGCCTTTATTCTTATTCTACAACTTTTTTTACCAGTACTACGTCTTCCCACTTTTCCTTATCCACACCTAATGGTGCATAGGGCATAAACACATCAAATGCAGTGAATCTAGATAATTTGTTTATTTAAAAAAAAATAAATAACCTTTCGCTTCAGCGCCAGTTTAAGGTATCACATTTGAAATATTTAAAATTAGAAAATCACGTATTTCATATTGACCCCATTGGAAATCGAACCCGAGACCATGTTGTATCCTAACGCACTAGCCACTACACAACGAGACTATTTTATTATTTTTTTATTACTTTTACCACTTATTTATTGATTTTTAACCTTTTTTTGCTGCGTTGTAGACTAATTTATTTTCTAATTATCTGGCTTAGACTTAGTCCCCTTTCACACTGGCATTGACCAGTTTTAATAGTGTGGCTAAGCTCTACAGTACTTAGTTACGACTAAGTTAAGAAGCCATTCTCACTATTACTCTTGTAGTCTAGTGGGCGGTAGAACCTCCTACAACTGCCTACATTTCGCTAAGTGCTTATTCTACTCCGATTTTATTAGGTTAATCTATTAAGGAAATTGAAACTGCACTCCTAAGGCGACTTAATCCAACTATAGACAGAAAGAATTGAAATTCAGGACTTTACTGAAATTTCGGAACACTTTGATTTATATTTTGAATTACATGTAATATAGGCACTAATGCTGTAGCGTGCCCGATCTAGAAAGCTCGTTTTTCAAAAATTAAACCTTATTTTCATTAAGATACATCGACATTTAGAAAAAAATATTGCTCTTTATTTTTGCTTGTTTTTATTAACTAACTAACTAACCATCACGCCATTTTCCCGTAGGGGTAGGCAGAGAGGATAGAACGCCATACCACTCAGTCCTGACACACTTCCTTTGCTTCCTCTACATTCATACATCTTCTCATGCACACACCCCGATTATTCCGACTTGGTTTATTACACATGCCTAAATGAAACTTTGATTAATGTAAATATTATTACCACATTAAAATTATTTTCTTAATATTTAAGCATTAAAAACGCTGTTAAATAAGGCCCTAAATATTCTGACTCTCCGCAATATAGTTATATAGCTTATATAGTTATGTAATTGTTTATCATTATATTTGTATCGGTGAGCTCCGAATACAGTTCTGATATAAAAATCATTACTGTTACCAAACTGTATTGATGATATTTGGAATATTACGGTGTTCAGGCCATTGATTGACATTTGACAAATGATGACTGTAGCTTAACAAATAGTTTGATTAACATTCAACTGACACTGACAAATTGTTATTATCGATTCCCAGTATTAACAGTCTGGAGATTAATCATGAAATGATTTTAACGCTGCTCCTGTATGTTGATTTTGTATTAAAAAAATGCATTTATTAGTAATGAAATATAAAAGTTTTTTGCGTGGAACTTTCTAAAAATTTCGATTTTTCGGGTCTAGAACTGTTAGGGACCGCCTCGTAGCATAATGGTAGCGCATTTGGCTACCATGCATGAGGTCGCAGGTTCGATTCCTGAAAGCTTCAACATGAAATTTTTATAAACATGAGATTTTCTCATTGATATTTTGTGTGTTTTACCTTGGACTGGCACTGAAGCGTATTACTGATCATCTAACCTTCATGTAATCAAGAATCACTGCACTTGGTATACCGATGAAGTGCCCTATGCACCATTTAAATCGATTTATCCATATTACATATTGTCGGAACATTTTTGCAATATACATGTACAGTACTATAGTTTCTACCGCTTAGTGAAAGTTAGTCATTCTGATTCAAAATATAGATTGTGTTTAAAATAAAATAAAAAACATTACTAACCGGTACCCACTAGAATTGTTTTGGCCATTATTAATATTACAAGCAATTTGTGAAACAAATTGAATCCAACATTATATTTCAACTACCCTAAAAAATATATATATCGCAGTAAGAATTCATTAGGGATTTGAGCTTAATATTCCGGATTATTATTATTCCAGCGATACTAATTAATTAAACCTACCATCTGCTCAAATACTCAGTCGATTAAGAGGCTTTTGATTGCTTCGCCGAAGAACAAATAAATGCAATGTCTTGTACAAGCGTACCCCGGGGATTACGGTACTAGCTCACGAATTAATACCCACAAATCACTGAAATTACTGAAATTTACTGAAGAATTTACGCTGAAATTCAGCAATAAACAGTGTATTTCTGTAACGATCCCTCAGGAATTTAGTTACTACTTATTTTTTTTACGATTTGAATATTCGTTATTTTTTCAAAAGAAAATCGTTGTTTTGTACTCTTACAAAAAAAACTTCGTTGTTGATGGAAATTTTCAAAAAAATAGCGTTATAAGTATGCCAAAGCAGTTCCATATGCACCGTTTGCGTTGATGCGAATAAAAGTCATTATGATCTATGTCCAAATACAACAATATTTGTTATTATGTGAAAACTATTCAGCTTACTTTTAAAATACTCTTATTTAACTCTTCCTCACTTTGTCGAAGAACAGTGTTAACAGTGTGAGCAATGCAGTGCCCTATGCACCATTGGGTGCAGATAAGTAGAAGTAGTAGTAGAAAAATGGTTTAAGAGATGTAGTTTTTTGGCTTTCTAAAACAGAATTGATATAGAAAAAAATTAGAAGAAAAATATCAGTGAAAATTTTACTTATTTTAAAAATGTACCATTGAATGCCTATCATTTTCTTAATTAGGAATGAAATGTGTACAATTACTTTGAACAAGAATTTCAGAGAAGTTACATTTCATACTACCATGTCTGAGACGTCTTGTTACCTACTACGTCACTCACTACGTCATCAATAGACATATACGTCACCACTATTTATATACGTCACACATTTCGTGTATCGGTCCAAGAGCTGGAGTTTTGGACGGTGGAATTAGATAATAATGGTGTTATGAATGTAACCAGGAAGCGTATATTTTTAGAAAATTTGTATGAAAAAGCCCCTTCTAGTGAATTCTCACTCGAAGCACAATTGAGATATAGGTGTCGATTTTTTCTTTAGCTCAGCGGGTACCATCTGTGGATACAATATACCTTTAATAGGTCCAATCCACAATTTCCGAGAAGGGTGGTAAAAAGTATTCCCTTGTTAACTATTATTCCGCCCCGCTTTGTTACGCCGCGGAAAAGATTCTTAATTTATTCAACTGTCCTCGAATCGGACTACTTTGCATATTATGTCATTATTCTAGATGGCTAGCTTCAAATTTTTACGCTTAAAACGAAATCGTGTGATTTAAAGAGGTGTTAATATTCGATATTTAAAATTTCGTGCGGGTAGGTACTAGATATCTTCATACATACAACTACTAAATCAGTATATTTCATTTTATATCCCTACAGAGATGAGGTAGAATTCTTTCAAATTCAGGAATAAGGATATTCGAGCGTTTACAGGGCTTATGACCTATTGGCTGGGTTAAGTGGCCACTTTATATGTACTACAAACATTCCCCATTCCGCTTATTAGCGAATACACCTGGTAATATTTTTGATTTTGTATATATGTTACACTGTTCATGAAGGTCCGACGCATTAGCGGCGCGAACTGTGGATTGGGAAGTGCGGCTGTCAGGACGATATATAGAGCGACCTAGCGTTGCTCAACTGACTATGCGTCTCGCGTGTGTGGGTTCACAAAGCCCACGCGGGAAATGTACCGAGAACCCTGCCTGAGCGGACAGAGACCGCCTTTACAACTGGAGCCTACAGAACGGTGTCAAGCGCGGCTCTCCCTGTCCTTGCTGCTGGGAACCCCCAGCAGACTTGGAGGTGGTGCAGTCTGAGGCGGCTAGGAGACTAAAAAAGGGAGAACAGGTAGTACATTTTGGGTTAACCTTACATATGAGACCTGGCGACTCTCTCGGTGACCTGTTGGAGGCCCGCGAGATGAGAGATAAAACTTGGGAAGAGTGGCAGAGGAGGTGGGACGTCGAGCGGAAAAGGCGCTGGACGTACTCATTCTTCCCCGAGCATCCGAGAGAGAATGGCTTATGCTAAGCTGAACCTGGGTCATCATGTAGTACAAATGGTAACGGTGGCACGGAGAATTAGGGGAAAGCTCCATGAGTTCACCTAGTGGCGGATCCTGGTTGTGCGTGCGGGGCACCTAACCAGACCGCAGCAAACACATTCTCTGCATTGTCCTATACTGGAGATTGCCGGGAGACCATGCTGGACGGCATGACCGAGGTTATGAGGCCGGCGTGGAATCCGGACTTCTGCAAACAGGGGTAATTTCGAGCAGCTTGCGCTGTTCGTGGATGCCTGGTGCAGAGATGGGATATTTCAGGGCGAAAACCCCCAGTAAAATGGAGCCTAAATACCAGGATTTAAAAAGGTAGAAGTAGAGTCTGTGAGTAGAACAATTAGGGGTGAAGAGACATGGACTGAACTGGCATTTGTGGCACGTTTCGTTCCGTAAAAGGAAGTATCTAGAACTAAATAGATTGCTTAGTGGGTAGTCCCCGGGGGAGACTTGGTGTGCCTTTGCACGGGCGGCCGTCCCGGGCTGTTTGGTGTGTGCGTGCGTGGAGTCTCAAATTATATCCCATCCCTCAACTCGGTTGTATTGTGTCTTTTGTAAGGATAGGGATGGTCTTTGGATAGGTATTGTGATAAGGTACGGCAGGGGACGTATGAAATAGTGTCTGCCAGATAGGATGATAGGATGATGGTGTGAGATGCACACATGCGTTCTGTCCCTCCCCTCTTTTCAAATCCCCCCTCCATTTGAGACCCTGACCGCGGATGCACGGGTGGATGTCTGGGATGGGAGGCCTGGCGAGGCGGGATACTGGTCTCCACACGGTGGCTTATGAATTACTAATAAATATTGATCGGGGTAGAAACTAACATCCTTGCCACTGTTAATTTGGCCGACTCTGGTTGGTTTGGGTGATGGAAACAATGACAATTATAATACATAAGCCGAGAGACGGTGGTAGGGGTACAATGAAAGCATTTGTTCGCGTACATAATCGTAATTCATCCGTATTTTTATCACACTTAACAATCTTAAAATCGCGGTTTAGCTTGTTGAAAAAATCGGTAGAGTTGGCTGGACTGAAAAAAGACTCAATAGTCTTTAAAGCAGTCTAGGGAAAGGGTGGGGCTTTCATTGTGGTAAAAAAAAAAAAAAAAAAAAAAAAAAAAAAAAAAAAAAAAAAAAAAAAAAAAAAAAAAAAATATGTTACGAATCGAGAATCATTCACCAGCGCGTTAAAAGCTCCATCTATGCATTGATATTGAAGTTAAGTATTTATTAGCCATATTCCTGAATTTTTTAAAGAATTATACCTTATCTCTGTAGGGATATACAATGAAATATATTCCTAATCCCGTCTTGGGATAAATCCAGATTTGTGTACGTATTTCAACACGCCCAAAATGTTGTATAAAATTAGTAGTCGTCGTGTGAAGATATCTAGTACCTACCCGCACAAAATTTTAAATAACGAATCAAAACACCTCTTTTTCAACAAAACTTTGAAATACTTTCCCTGATTTACACTTAAGGGATGTATTAATTACAAAATGGTATAAGTGCAGTATATCTTTACCATTATGAAGGCAATATGATGAGTCTTACGCCTCAGATAAGTCTAAGATATCACTCATGAAATACCTAATTTCGATTTTGCGTCCCATCTTATTTTTTATTTTTATAATAATATTTTTTTATAGATGTCAAGTACATTTACTTAATGCATTTTTCCATGAGTATAATTCCTGAGCTTTAAAATTATTACATTTATTATAATATATTTATGACAGAACACACAACTATACATACCTACACAAAAATATAATAAATAACAAGGACATTTAAAATCACGAATACACTAATATGCTAATTATCACTTTCTACATACTGCCTTAGGTGATACTGCTTTTTTTATCATCTTAAGTGGTTTAACGGGCTTAAATCTCCAATTTATATTAATTAAGATTTCAAATCTGAAATTTTGAAACGTTGGTATGGGAAAAGGCTTTCTATGTTAGGCTGATTATATAAATAAGCAAGTAGTTTTTTTTATTCCCGGCCATAATCACATTAATTTAGAATTCAGATTTGACCGTCATCAGAGTGAAAACATGACAAGCGAGGGTGGTTATTAACTCGAGCAGGTTATGAATCGAAACTCTGTCTTAATTAATCATCTTCAACACTTGCCACCGGGTAAAAGCGAATGAGGATGAGAAATGGGTTTATGTGATTGTGTGTACCTATACATAATACATATTCTATGTATATTTCTACCTATCTTGCTTATGTATATATAACCTACGTAAGTGCGAAAATATATTTTAATGGCGAAAACAAAATAAAGAAAATATGGGTTTCATTTAATGTTATACACACGGAGCTATGTTAGGACATAAATGTACAATGATATAAAATAAGAGAACGAAATAAAATGTATGTAAAGACCTATTACGTGAATAACCGACACGCTACCGTTACTCCTCGCGGCTAGCAAGAAAAATGTAGTTATAATTTTCAAAGTAGTATAATTTGATAAAAACTTCACCATTTTCGGATTTATATATCATACTTGATACTCCTGCATCACACCTGTTCTCCTCTATAGCTGCGACGCGTGGCACTTAACCAGGGCCCAAGATAGCAGACTTCTGAGTGCAGAGAAAAGGTGTCTTAGAAGAATTTTAGGTGTGCGGTGGTTTGACTTTGTTAGGAACACAGAGTCGGGGCAACGGACACAGCAACCCTTGGTATCTACCGTCATCCGGCGAAGGCGTTTCGGCTGGCTAGGCCATATACTACGTATGCCTCCCGAGAGCCTTAACCGTGCTTGCCTATTTTACAAGGCATCAGGTTCTCGGCGACCTGGTCGTCCACTGTTGACAATTCGTCGGCAGTTTGCGTTAGAGTTGCGGGACGTGGACTTGACTTGGGAGGATGCACGGGAGCTGGCAGCCGATCGCTTGGCCGGGAGGCAGTTTGTGGATTCCATATGGTATGATATGATGCCTTGGACTGTCTCTAAAGTGTAAGACCGACCATCTTGCCTTCATAAAATAAACAATCACAAAATCTTGCATTTCGCGTACCAAAACGGTGCCCAAAAACCATTAGGTGCGGATAAGAGACATGTTGATGCACCTACTTCATATAAAAAGTTTGAAAATTTCAGAACTCTTATTTGCCTTTAAAGCTCAGTTAATCCTCAATGGATTTCTATAATTTCACCATGAAAAGTGTGTTGACGGTATGAAAATAATTTGATATGGGTGTTCCATAGCCAATTCACAACATTATACAAGGCTTGGAAATTAACCGCCCTTATCCATTAAGCCAAGGGTGGCTGCTCTCCATGGCGAAATACATATTTATTTATTTCTAACTACCCTTGATTTATTACTGTGGAAGATGGGGGAAGGCTCTGGTAACCTATGAAATATATCCATTAATTATTATTACACTTTGTGGAGTCGTAATTATATACAAGTGGCTAGCTTATTATCATTTTGATTATATTCAGAGAATAAAATAATTTTAACTACTTTCCTTATAACTTGTTGAAGTAAAATGATATATTTGATAGTGATTATCTCTGTCTTATATTCTACTCAAATAACGGAATGTGTACATTGTGTACACCTATGATATCACATTTTTTATTTATTTTTTTTACTAATTGCGTATTTATTTATATTATACAGGTATAGGATAATATTTTTCCAACGGTCTTAAAATGACTCTCCGACGGCGACAACAGACGGTTTTTCAAAAACGGGGAAAAATAGCTAAGAATTTTCCGTATCTGGTACATTGAAATATCTAGTATATTCCACGCGATTCTAATGCATACAATATAGCCCCTTTTACATATAGATAGACATCAGTGGCGGTCCGTCCATGCATGCTATACATGCGGAGCATGCCTATACTATCGGAAAACTTTGTACCTACTAGTACCAATAAAATAAAAATAAACAGATTAAAAAAATACAGAAATTGTGTTTCTTTCCTTCCCATGACCGCATGCCCTGTTTCAAAAGTCACCGACCGCCACTGATAGACATAAATAAGTAAATAGAACAAAATAACATAGGAGTTGGTACCAGAACTCCGTTACGTACTGGAAATTTATTCTCTTCCGATAATAATGCATTAGGCACTGCATTGGTACACCAAGTGCAGTTTCTCTTGACCATTTTTTACATGAAGGTAGAATGATTAGTCTTACGCTTCAGTACCAGTCCAAGGTATCATCACACATGAAATATTAATATAAAAATCACATGTAATCAATATTTCATGATGCACGGTAGCCAAATGTTCTACCACTATGCTACGAGGCCGACATTAATACCTTATACATAACATTATTGTATTAATACCCATACATACATTTTTTCATTAAAAAAAATAGTGTAGCAACGAAAATAGGTTGTAAAAACTTGGATAAAATTATCTCTTCACCGCGAAAATGGAGAATTCTCGAACTTTTTTTTTTTTTTTTTTCAGAACTTTCCGTTCCGTTCCTCACTCTAATTTCTCTCGTCTCACCCTCTAACAGATAGATAGATCCTAACTCCACTTCCACATTTCAGAAACAGAACAGGAAGCCGGCTGCCCTCGGTAATTTCCTCTAGGAAACCGTGTCTAGTCTTTCGCAGCCTTTCAACTCTGCTAGCTTTTGTCTTTGAAGTCGGAGTAGATGTGAGATTTATAATATGTCAAGTCGCGAGTTGGAGTTTGCAGATAGTGTACATCAAACGTGGACCGGCAGTGCATGTTGGATTTGACGTGTGAGATAATGGTATTTAAATAGGTACAATATGCCCTTTTGCATGCAGATAATTTCGCCTTGTAATATAATTTTTTATTTTCTTTATTTGAGACATATAGAAAAAAACACGGCAGTGGTAATCATGGCAAAACCGTTTGTTTAGTTCTGCCATTCTGCCGTTTTTGTATTGGACACTGCCGTTTTTGTTTCAGCAACAAAAGTTTAAATCTAAAATTAAATGGATTAATGCCGTTTTTTTGACAAACAAATATTCTATGGAGAAAATATTGAATTTTCCAAACAAAATTGCATATTTAACTCATTTTCGACTGCAGGTGGTCACTGCCGTCTTTGTTCCTATATGCCTCATTTCATTATGCATATCCTGATTCTTTAATTAATTATTGATATCTCAACAGAGACAGAGAAGCTCTGGAAACGAATGTGGGTTATCTAGGCGTTTACAGGGCTTATGACCTGTCATTGGCTGGCTGTTCCGCCCGTCATCTGACAACCATGTATGACAAATTTTTGAAACTTGTATATATCTAAGTTTTTTTCGACAGATTTTGAATATTTTTATATTCTTTTCCCTACAGCGAGCCATCTATTGAGAATATAGTTAAAAGCATTTTTTTCGGCGTTCTACTTTATTGGTGTAGGTAGCGGTTCGAATGGGGAATGGTTGTAATACAGATCAAGTGGCCACTTATCCCAGCAAGTGGACAGGTCATTAAGCCCTGTAAAACGCCCTAGATTACCTACATTCGTTTCCAGAGCTTCTCTGTCTCTGTTGAGATATCAATAATATCTGATATCAAGCCCAGCATGGGTGTAATCCGTAAGTTTTGTCTGCAGGTATTTGTATTCATTTAAAATGTTGTTCTTTAATTAATTATTCAAATTATATAATTAAATTTTATGATTTTATTCACAATCTGTCTAACTCAAGTCTTGGTCTCAAACACCCAACCTATTATAATAATAATTGCTTCCACAGTACGAATTTTATGAATATTCACTCATTTTTATTAGTAAATTTTGGAATTAATGGAAAAATCTATGTAAAATAATGTAATGTGTAGCAATAAAAAAAAAAAAAACGGATGAAATAATATTCTTGATACGAGTGTACCTAGGTGTAGAAGTCAAAATAAGTCGATTAAGACATGTCATTATGAAATATCTACAACAGGTACCTGAAAGAGGACACGGAATAAAAGACAGACGTGCGTGCATGATAATATGTATGAATGTTGAGGAAGCAAAGCAGGTAGTTCAAAAACATAGCGATGTGACTATTCTATCTTCTCTGCTACCCGTAAGAGAACTAGCGTGATAATTAAACTATTTAATTTTTTTTTTAAATATAAGAGGTGTTATAATAATAATTATTATTATTATTTATTTTGCTTCATTGATTAATTAATTAAAATGTATGACTTACATAGTATACCCACAAAACAAAATTAAACTGTATGACTTTCATAGTATACCCATAAACAGGGCTATGCCTTGGTGGGATTTTTGTTTATATTTTTTAAATGTATATGTGTTTTTAATGTATATTCATTGTAAACAAAAATTTTTCTTTTGAAAATAAATAAGAAGAAGAAGAAGAAGAATAAAAAGAAGAAAATAGAAATACAAAATCACTATATTAATATAAAAAGAAAAAAAAATAAGGCTTGAACCATCCCTTTAAAGCCACTTTAAAGCGCACCGTGGTTTCAAAAGAGTTTAATTCTGAGATGGCAAACATACCGGAAGCACTGCAGAACTTAAAAGTAAGTTTATGTTGGTTGTTATGTGTTAACAAAAATACGTTTTTTCATCTTTTATTTCGCTGCATTTTATTTAGAGATTTCGATTTCAAATTCTATATTCTCTGTGGTAAATTTAGATTTAGTTTCACTTCTCAGACAGTTTGTGTAAGGAATACAAAATGTTCTACCGTCTCTATTGAATTCTGATAAATTGAGTTGAACCAATATTGATGTGCATTGTGCATTGTGCATCTATCGTTATAAGGAATACATAAATATGTTTTACTTATGTGCATGAAGAGCATAGCTAAAAATGTTTAGTGTCAACTTTAATCTAAAAAAAATTGGCATCAAACCGTGTTTATTTAAAGAAAAATACTTTAACAACATTTTGAATGTGTACAAATACTCGTAGACAAATTACTGGATTATACCCATGCTGGGCTAATATCAGATATTATTGATATCCCAAGAGAGACAGAGAAACTCTGGAAACGAATGTGGATTATCTAGGCGTTTACAGGGCTTATGACCTGTCATTGGCTGAATTAAGTGGCCACTTTGATGTATTACAACATTCCCCATTCCGCCCACAAGCTGATAACCATACATGACAAATTTAGGAACATCTATTAGTATGAATTATCATGCCACGTTTCACTTAACAAGTGATTTTATCACTGGTGACATCTGTTTAGAAGGAATTTTTGACAATCAATCTTTATTGGTGTAGGTAAGGCTCATCGAACTAAATTACTTACTAGAAGACGCCTGAAGATGTCTCTCTAACATACGCTTACTTACCTATAGTTAACAGTGGTTAAGCATCAACCACGTTTTTTTAAACCTTAATATTTGTCTCTAAGTTTCGCTAACCCAAACACTCGTTACTCAATCCATCGGTTATTATGATTCACTTCAAAAAACAACAAAAAAACACCCGAATAAAAGGTTTCTACCTAAAACACATCATCAGAACCTGTTTTTTCTATGTAACCGAATGTATACTTCGTTACTAATGTATGCGCATAGTGATTCTTCGCGCAATCTTCGCTTTCCTTACATTTTCCTTGTAAGGAATCTTAAGTGAGAATGGACCTTTATCTTACCCTCCTGGGAATGTTGAATGCTAAGTGATAACGAGCTTTATCTACCCAGTTAATATACCCAGTTTAATGTATACAGTAACATTATGTAAAAATAATATCTTATTAGAGTAGGTTTCAGGTGCTACAGTCAGCCATACTGGAATAATGAAGAGCTTGAGTCGATTTGTTGAAGTTTACATTATTATTACTACTTGGCATTTAGCGAAATTGTATTTTTTTTTTCTTGTGCAACTGCGATGAAATTCCATAGAGTTAAAACAAATGTGGTTTAACACACCAACGAACGCTTCATCGATGGTAGATTTGTAGATGAGTGAAATAACCAACTTCAAGATACAAAATAAAGTGATCACCAACGCTGTCAACGCATTTTTAAATATAGGATAGATGGATGGATATAGATACTACAAAAAATATGTTCCGCCTTTTTCAGTTAATTTCTAGCTACCTACCCTATTAAAAATATCAATAATTCATACTTTTTTTTTGTACTAGTCAAAAATATATAATCCATCAATAAAGTTAAATAATTTTATTTAAACTTAGGTTTCCAAGCAATCCAGTTTCTATTTTAATTACCTAATAATTTTCGTAGTAGTTTCTAATTAATTTACTTTTTGATAAAATTTAGTTGATTCAGTAAAAATTATATTTGAATAACCTTCTGTAATAAGTATACATATATAAAATAACATAAATTTATTCAAATCACAAATGATAAATCATAAATTCAAATCATAAATTATTTTTTAATTTATTTATTTATTTATTTATTACTTTCTTTGACGCCCATAGGGGCTTTTACATTGTACATACTATATATAAGAAAAAGTTACACAATTAACATAATAAACATTTTTTTAAATTTTTTAAATAAAAATTACAAATTAATAATAACAAAAATTTAAAAAAAGAAAGTTACCAAATTTAAAAATTAAAATATTCAGACAAAATACATACATTGTATTATGTTTATGATATAAGGACATAGTGAGATAAAAACTAAAAATAAAAAATATATTTTGTTTTTTTCTTTTTTTTCTTTTTTTTTCATTGTTAACTGTTATTCTTTTTCCGGCAAATGTACAATAATTACATATCTTTTCAATAATTATAATATTGTACATATATATATTTTCTCTGAGACAGGTGCGCAACACGCAACTCGCCACTAGTAGAGAAGATACTTGTATCTTATAGTTAAAATCAAAAAACCGATTTTTTTGGTTCTACGTGATTTTATTATTAGTTAGTGACAATTGTTTCGCCTTGTAAAGGGCATTTATCAAAACTGTGGCGTTGAAACAATGATAATGCCCTTAACAAGGCGAAACAATTGTCACTAACTAATAATAAAATCACGTAGAACCAAAAAAATGTTTTTTTTATTTTAACATAAGATAATCATGGAGTTCTACCAAAATAAATGCATAATCAATCAATAGAGAAGAAATCAATAACAAATTAGTTTACACACCATCTGTAATGAATAAAATATGTAATGTTAGGGACTCTAATAAACATCGTCATCATCATTTTAGCCCGTTGAGGTCCACTGCTAGACATAGACTGCCCCCTGCCGTCTCCACTCCGCCACCCGATCTCTGCGCTGCCCCCATCCACTGTCTTCCCAGGAGACGATTCCGATGTATGTCCCGTCCACCCATCTCATCGGTGGGACGTCCTTGAGGCCTCTGGTTTTTCTCGGGCGTCTCCACGCCAGAACGCGTTTTTCGTACCATACTGTCATCCAATCCGTCATCTCTGGCTAAGTGCCGGCCCATTTCTAAACTTGAACACAAGCAATTTTAGCTCTCACACCACGACGCAGACCTTTGTCTGGCAGCTCGGATCCAATCGTTTCTTAAACTTCTCGGTCTCTTAATGTTATTCTTATCACAACTTACATATAATTTCTCTCCCTCAGTCATGTATGCTATTCTCCCTTGTGCATATCAAACAAATCAAAGATAGTAAGAGAGTAAGAGGTACATGCATAAGTTTTGCAGCTTGATTAGAGATTGCCTCTTTAATTCATTAAATTTCTATAATTATCATTGTGAAATTTCTTTAAGAAAAAAATACATTGAGCTCGTCATTTTATTGCTAAACAAACTTTCAAAATCCTAAATATCTCCTTTATTTTACCCTACGAAGTCTGAGTCCCTAGAAAAAGGGGCTTTTATTTCGTATCAAAGCATATGTGGGCGAAAAAATATACCCAAAAAAATAGCGAATACCGAATATTATACCAGAATATAAGTTTATCTGGACGTACATAGTGACCCATAAAATTTATTTCAATTATTTACAGGAACACGTACGGATGTTCTACCGGGGCGAGCGGATAAATGTAAACACAGACGCGGCGGATAAGGGTCGGCTTTTTTATTTCTCATTTTAGAGATGGAACACACCATCGCGTTTGGAATTTAAATGGAAAATGTAAGCTCGTGCTGAATTGGGTGATTTTTAAAACAAATTAAAACGTAACGTCCTGAATTTGCAGAAACAAATACGCCATGTTTTAAAACTTGATAAAATCTGTTAGTCAAGAACTTTTTGAAATTGGTCGATAATATAGCTAAAAAACGTAAAATCATGATTTGATTTTTAGGTTTCAAAAGCATATTACAATATAACAATAATCTACGTGCCACGTAATCTTAACTTATGCGGTACACATTAGACCCTGCTGGTACAATATATTCTTGTAGTGAGAAAAAGAAAGATGGGAAAGTACTGAATGCTTGTTGAAATGCTATCACACTCAGCCCTGATAGTGTGTCCAGTGAATTATGTATGATAGGTGTTGCAAATGTCGAAAGTAGGAGCAGAGTGCAAGGCCACGAAAATAAGCAATTATGACAAAATTTAAAGAAGGGCTTTTTACGATGGTTTCGGTCATGTAGCGAATGAGTGATGAAAGAACGGCTAAAAGAAGTTTAAAAAATGCGCAAGTGTGCCTGATGAATGTGCCGCGGAAGGCCGAGAAAGACATATTGTGTGACCAAGTACGTAGTACTTGCAAGTGGTCAAGTTAAATAGTTCTAATAAGGAATCGGCGTATGTGCATGCGGAAGATGTCTGAATGTAACACCCGTTAGCAAAAGGAATGTCTGTCCAGGACAGGCCAGTAGTATGGCGGTTTCTGTCCTCTCTACCTACCACTTACCTAACGAGGAAATGGCGTGATTGGTATAAAATTTGTAGTTATTTGTAAACGTTTAAGATTTAAATAAACAATATACCCGGCTGTCAGCCAAGACCAAACGGTTCGCCGACACATTCTTCCACTATATAAATACGTTTTTTTTTTGTATGCGGGGACATTTGCAAACGCACAAAAACTGTACAGATTCTTGTCCCGTAGAAAGTGGCATAAAAGTAACTACAAAAATTAGAATAATAAATAATTAAAAACGTAGTTATTCATCCTTTTCCGTCACAAGCTATCCAATGTACGTTAGTAATATAATCGTGATTTTGTTAGCCTATAATATACCTAAAAGAAAAGGAATAAATATGTAAATTCACGTATTACGATCTCCAATAAGAAAACGACGTCATGCCAATGCCAACAATATTGATGACAGGCATAAAACCCCGAATACAACTCAAATTTTGTGCGTGTCAGAAATATAGGATCAGATTTACTTTTTATATTGTATGTTTTTTTGATTAGATTTATGATTATTTATGCTGTGATTATATAAAATAAATTAGTATTAAAAAAAAAAAATTTACGTAGATTTAAAATACACGTTGAAGATGAGACCAGATAACTCGGAGGGTGATTAATTAAATGCCTTACAAAGTGGATCGGGCTTTTCCAATTTAATTTTATAAATATTCATAAAAAGCGACGAGTGTAACACTTGCATACTGTTTGAATGTAGCCGGCGGCGGGGTTGGCGGTGGGCCGGTGGGGGAGAGTGGGGTCCGCTACTACTACGCCTTGATACCCCACTCAAATTGAAATCGCATTGTGAATCTGTCAGTGTATAGCTCAGTATTGTGAAGCTCTCGACCCTTAGATGACGTGGTGTGAGCGAGTTCAAAAATTGACGGGGATCACGCGGTGCATCGTGATTCGATATTTTACTCATTAAGAAATTAGGACATGGGTTTTATCATAGATTTTTTTTCGATTGATCAGGGATAACCACCCTCAGAGTTTGCGACGGGACATGTTTAAACAATAAATATGAATACTTAAAGGAGACATCACTCAGAAGCGAGGCTTGCACAACGATACGCACAACGATAATCCGTGTCGAGTTCAGGGCATTTCAAAGATGTTTAATCTATTAATGTAGATAATTTTAGGTAATTAACCTACCTTTTAAAGAAATACAATATGTAAAAAATAATAAAGTACTTTCAAAAGAAGGAAATTATTGGATTATAAGTGATTATACAAAAACATTTTAGTGATTGTTGTCGTAAAGTCGGGGTTTACGGACGATAATAATACGTGATAACGTCATAAGAAAACATTATGAGTGAAACAATAGCATACTATTTTATGCATTGAATTGAATATTATATTTACGAATTATCATTATTTTTGATAAATACCAAAGCAGAAGTTAATTGAAAATTATTTTTTTTTCCATCAACTATTATCATTTGTTGCACTGTCAAATCAAATTGTGTTACTTAAATAATACTTTGACGAGTGCACGTGGATGAAGATGAAGATTCTGAAGCATGTACTGAAGCCAAGACGTCTAGAGCTCGGTTCTCAACACGATCAAGAGTGAAGAGAGATATGATGCGTTCACAAAACCGAACAGACTTAGGCCGATCGTGCCTCTCGTATCGCTTTGTTTCTCGCATCTCGCCTTGCACACTCGGCTTCAGGCCCGAAACGTGACAATTGAGCATGCTTCATCGTGTGGCAGCCGCCGTTCATCGAATTTATTAGACGTTATCACTAAAACAATAACACAAAAATGATGTTTATAAAATCTATTAAAACGTGTTTCATAGATCCTTTTTACCTTTAGGAAGTCAGCAAAAACTCGACCGAGAAATTCCATTTGCGTTGTCCCCATATCATTACTTTACATTTATTTTCCCGCAATTTAAAACAATCAGTCCCGATGATTTTGCCTCTTCCCGGCGCCACCGCATTATATAATCAACTTAATCGAGCCATTCTCTCCTCGCTCGGTTCGACGATGCGCAATATACAATTAGTATTTCCGAACGCGATGAATTTAGACAAAGATGAAATGTTGTAAATTCAATATCAATGGTTGTAAGGGAGACATTGGCGGCGATATGCGCCCCGGCGCCCTTGCCTACTAATAAAAACCACGCCCCATGCCCATGCCCGCCTTTCACTTACCATCTGTTCAAACGAGGGTAACACCCACTCATTCATCAAGGAGGTTTTGTAATAATAATAAGGAGATATCATAAACTCAAATTGGCGACGCATCAAAGTAACAACAATATTTTAACAAGTGGTGGGCCAGTGGTATCGTCACCGTCTCTGAGTCTAGAGATCCCTTTTTCAAATCCCCACTCCACCACGACTTGATTCCTATTTTCAAGCAAAAGCCGCTTGGTTTTTTTTTAAAATGCACATCCATATCTGTTCTTTGTTTATTTGAACTACCCTTTCTTTTTCACCTGGTCTGTTTGCAAGGGGATTTGGACTCAGCCGGGCTGCTGCTGCCCGCGTCTTCTCTGGGCGAGGTTGTCGGGGGCGGCGCGCGGGAGGCTGCGGTTGGGCGGAAGTAGTTGTAAATTACGACCAAAAAAGGGTTAGAATTACTAATATGGCCTATCACTGTAAATTTGGGGCCAGCTCCTTAAGTCGGTTGGAGTGAATGTTTTTATGATAATCTTAGAGCCGTGACAGTGATGGCAATGAAAGCATTGGTCGCGTACATAACTTTCTTTTCTTCCGTTTTTTCAGTAAAACTGAAATCTATTAAATTTCACGGATTTGCTTTAAAAAACCGATAGAGTTATGATGGACTGAAAAAAGACTTAACAGTCTACAAAACAGCCCAGAAAAAGGGTGAAGTTTTACCACCAAAGAAGAAAATTTTAGATTTTTATATCGCAATTTAAACGATGAGCTTCACAAAATAACGCACTTAAAATTACTGAAGGTGGATAAAACCGATATCTCGGCATTTATCCCGACGTTTTGGTCACCTAGACCCCCCCCACGGCCACCTCACCCCTTCTTTCGTAACTCCGAGAAAGGCATCTGTCTCACCGCCCGCACGTATAAATACATACTGAATTATACGACCCTCCTTATCTAACTCTCGCGGTAATAGAAATTCGTTCATCCGTCGTTGTTCCCTCAAATGAAGAGAAAAAACGCATTTGCAAAGCAAAACGATGTATCGTCGCACTGCTGCGGCAAGACGTTATGGAATATGACGGTTTTGGCTTGGATTGAAGAGCTACGGAACGTGGGATCTGACTTGGGAAATCGCACGGAAACTGGCCAATCACTGTCAGGCAGTTTTTCAGAATCCATATAAGTATGCTTTATTTAACGGGTCAACGTTTTTAAACACCGAATCGACTATTTTCTCAATTTTTTTACGTTGTCATTAAAGGCTTAATTAGTATTTTTTGTATTCGGATACAACAAATAGCAAGAACAAATCGTATTGTTCATTTAAATAAATAAGTATGCAAAACTTTTTTAGAAATAAATCTGGCTTTATGGCGTAAGCTGATATGTCCGTTTTACCCTTCAAAGAAACGTTAACTTTGATAATCTGTTAAAAATTAATATTGAATAATTATTGAAAAATTAATTCAGTAATATTGGAGACTCATGGTTTTTGCAAAATTGCGTGATTTAAATTATGTTGAATCTCTTCGTTATAATATTTTCAAAATCGATTTTCAAAATTTAATAGGTATTTCTCCTGAAAAAAGGGTACAACGGACATATCAGTTTGTGCCATAACGCCAGAGAAATTTTCCTACTCTCATAAAGTTCTTGAACCATCCCTTATAATCCCTTTCCACGTCCTTACCCCTTCCACACGGCCGCAAGTTCCATTGCATTAATGGACCTAATAAGGGACACTAATGTGTGATCAAAGACTTCCATTCCAATAATTACGGCGGCCCCGAAAAGGATCGCTCCTCCAGTTTCGGCTCACTGTCTGTACGATTCGACTAAAAATAGAAACTTTTGATAGATTATTCATATTTCTAAATTTGGAATTCATAATACATTTAAAACTATTTCCAGAGTTCATTAACAATAGGTTATAAAGCTTCTGTTGTTTTTTTCGTTTCAATAATAAGCTCCTACGTTACCTTACACTAACTTAACACGTTTTTTTAAATCAATAATGTATCAGTTTCAATCTTCGAGCGCCTTTAAAACGAAACGATACTTTCATATCTCGCGGTTGCTGAACTTGGCAATTTTAAGTACAAACATTAGCTTACATTCGGCAAAAGTTTTCACAAAGCTCGCTGGTAGTTGGTGTGAACGAAACTTTATGAATAACTTCATTCTCTGCTTTCCGTAAAATTCCCCGAATTCATTGAAAATATACGTGCACACACAGTTGCCATTTTTTTACGCACACAATTACGAAAGCATACCCGAGCACATCCACAGACGGGATATTTCGCAACATACAGATTTTTTCGACCAAAAACGAAATAATCCAGAAAATCCTTTTGTGTCCGTGAATTTTGCGCAAAAATCAAGTCAAAGAAACGACTCTGCACTTTTTTTCAGAAGTCTTTTACAACGTTTTAAAAAAGCGTGAGAAGCGAAATTGAAGGTAGAAATATGTAAGAGACCATGCTTTTCAGGGTTATTTATACCGGTTTGTGAATTTTTATACTGCCGAAAAATCATCACGTTCGATAATGATAAGCCCTTTTTAAGCTACAAGCATCCGAATAACATAAACAGGGATGATTGGTCATGCTAACGAACCTCATTAAGCCCAGTGATTCCAAAGCCTAACTGTGATACGGTACAAACTCCACTCGCTTACTCACATACGGCACCAATGACGTCACCGCGACGGCTCGCCGACAACGTAGACAATGACGCACAGGAAGCGATCTGAAAACACGTTACGAAGGCGTACCAACTTACGACGATAATTCCCTTCGGCCTATCGCCTCGTGGAGGTCGCATGACGTCCCTCTACTCACATTATGTTCCGACCGTCGTTTTTTAATTTTATGACAAAGGATCAGTTAGCCGCTTCAACACACATAGTATAACACTCCAGAATTTAAAAAAATTTAAAGACAATCAGTAGATCTAAGACATGTATTGAGAACAACGTAATGTACTGTTGAACTACTCTCTTTCCGTCAAACAATAAACGGACTTTTGAATTGTCAGAAGCAAGCTAGGTGACACCAAAATACATAATGCTCGTTAATAAACGGTACATATATGTAATATATAATGCAAACGTAAGAATTTTGTATACATATAGCGAAATATGAAATGTATATGTTCAAAAACGTCAAACAAAATTTGAAAGCGTTACTATAACATGTTTTTCACGACTTGCAGATGCGTCATTCGTTTTCGATCTGTGCTCCAAATCCTATTGACAACTTTTCAATTTAGAAGTTCTCTAATTATTTCACTCGTTCTATATTCTCATTTCAAATTCAAAAACTTTGGTATTGGAAATGAATGATAATATTCCCGGAAAGCGGAGAAATTCATAAACAAGGTGCATTCCAATGTCGGGTTATTTATTAAAATATTTTCTCAACAACCACGATCGTATTTGAAATATACTTATATATATTATTAAAAAGCTTTTATAACTAAAGAGGTATAGGTACAATATGAAGTTAGGTTGATAAAATATTTGATATAATAACTATTACTTTCTCTTATGCTGCACCCAATGGTGCAATAGGGCACTGCATCGGTACACCAAATCTAGTATAACCTGATCATTTTATTTACATGAAGGTAAGCTGATCAGTCACATGAAATATTAATATGAAAAATCACATGTATGTTAATCACAAATATTCGTATTGATCCCCTAAGGGAATCGAGCCGTGACCAATCATTCACGGTAGCCAAATGCGCTACAATTATGCAACGAACTAAAAAAAATATTTATAAAAAAATGGACGATGCAAACACGCATCTGGTCGATATCTAAAATGTGTGAAAAAATCATTGCTCTAATGTTAATTTCCAGGGAGAAAATGGTGGAACACGTTTGTATGGGAAAGCGGCCGCGAGTCACGTGGTCGTGTATGCTCTTAAGGTGCTGTCGTTAATAATGAATTTTCGCTCGCCATTATATATTAATACATTATTATGTGCCATGAACTATCTAGGAGCTTTATATGTACAGTGGTGCTATGAATTAAGTATTCGTCCGGATCTCAATTGAGAACTTAATTGAAAACTGATAGGGGAGACTCGCCAAGGACGTGGAACGATCTCAATATCAGGGGTCCGTAACCCTTATATTTATCAAAATATATTTTTCAACAAACCTCTTCGAACAAGAATTTGGGTTTCCAAACAAAAATTTCTAAAAATATACACTTCCTAGGGTTAATTTCATAAACACTGTCTAAGTCTCCAGCACTTAGGCCAATACACGAAACGTGTTAGGTAGGTGTCTAGTGATGACGTAGTTGTCTATTGAAGATATAGTGAGTGACGTAGTGGGTAACTAGACACCTCAGACGCGATAGTATTTTTGTGTGTGAAGTGTGGAATGTCACTTCTCTGAAAACTTTGTTTGAAGTAAAACCTATATTACATGTTACTTACTAACCATCGCGTCGTTTTCTCTAAAGAGGTAGGTAAATTAGATATTTAATGGATGACTAAGGTGTTTCTGTTCTGGTTGGTTGGAAGATATTGCTTTTTAGCAACAAACCCGCCTGGATTTGCCACGATGAGAACTCTCCTGATCCAACTTCTCTGGTAATATTTCCGTTTCGATTTCGTCCGTACCGACGAGGATCGGAAATCGGAAAATGGAAGAAGGGACCTTACTTTTTTTTTCCAGATCTGGACTCAACAAGGGGCGGGAAATTATCGAATGAAGGACCACCAGGAAGGGCGAAGTATCCTGGAATACTCTGGGACACAACCGAGGGGCACAGCACACTGTTACTCACTTTCACCGAGGGGGTTTCGGGAATTGGTTGCTGGGAAGCTTGGAGGTGAATGACGTGTATGACAAGAAGATTTTGATGGAAAAGTACGAGGAAAAGACAGGTTTTGGATTTAACGGGAAGAACGGATGATGACGAGTTCGAGGTCATGCTGCTGCGCTGAGCGTGTTTTCGAGACTGAAATTGGAGTTGCAAATAGGTAACAAAACGGAATGGAATGGGTGAAGAAAGCAAAACATTTTTGGAATAATTCGAACTACTGTCACCAAAGAGTAATCAAAAATGACCAAACCACCGCCAGTGTACGGTTATACAAGAATTCAAAAAAATAAATTAAAAAAAATAAATAAAAATAAATAAACTATCTACCGATCTGTGGTTGGCAAATAATACTTTTGTTGCTTCCACATTCATAAATCTTGTCATGCACGCACATTGACTTTTTACTTTTCTCATGATCACTTTAAAGCATTGTACTTGATCATGCCCACATCTTTCTCGCGGCCCTCCTCGTCCTTCACACATCTAAGCTAACTTGCATTGAAACTTATTTACCGGTTCTATCTCACCTTATCTACCCTTATTATTCTACCCTTATCTCATCCTTGCATCTTTGCCTCTAATTGTTGGAATTTTTACACCTAATCATACATGATATCATTCGCCGAAAGATCGCATATTCAGGCTAATTGTGTTCTATACCTTCGTCCTGTTATATCAATTTGTAAAAAATCACTGAAAATGTTATTCACACCTAAAAGGCTGTACTATCCGGCGTCAATTAACAGAATAAAGCCTGAAAGAATGCTGAAAGAGGCTCTCAGCCGTTGCCCTTACTTGATCATATATATAGTGTATTGGGTATATATTTAATAGTTTTTCCTGTATTGTAACTCCCGGGGGAAGCCCTAATCGATTTGTAAATAAAATCATCCCTAAATAAGAAAATTGCATCAATTAAGTGTAATTTATTAATTGAAATGTTATTTTTGTTTTATCGGTGGAACGCCAAATTCACTTTTTTTTTTTTTATTTACTACTACCACTTATTTTCTGTATCCACACCCAATTGTGCATAGGGCACTGCGTTGGTACACCAACTTGACCATTTTACTACACGAAGGTAAGATGATCAGTCTTTCGCTTTAGAACCAGTCCAAGGTTCCACATGAAATATGAATGTAAAAATCACATGTAAATAAATATTTCGCGTTGACCCTCTACGGGAATCGAACCTGCGACCTCATGCGTGGTAGCCAAACGTGCTACCACTACGCTACGAGACGGACCTAATTTTATACTTAATAAAAACACCGTAGACATGCACTATCTCAAAATGCATTTGTCTAACATTCAAAACGCTTTGTATGCTTTATATTTGTATTTATGTATGATTAAACTTAATGTGCAATTAAGAAATTTTTTCGATGCTTTATGACATTCTAATATATATTTATGACAATACTAAAAATACAAATACTGAATTATAAATTAAAAATTTTCGACCACCTTAAATCCTTTTGTTTTAATTATTTTCATTATATATATATTTTTTTAAATATTAATTGAATGCAGTTGAAATGCGATCTCTCAGGCGAATGTGTGGTAAAACTATATATGATAGGTGCACTAATGTTGAAATTAGGGCAGAATGCAAGGCTGAGATAAGCATTATCGACAAAATTAAGAAAGGTCTTTTACGTTGGTTCGGTCATGTAGAGCGAATGGATGATGAAAGAACGGCTAAAAAAATATATGATGCAACTGTGTCTGGATGTAGAAGTCGAGGAAGGCCGAGAAAGACATGGCATGATCAAGTAAAACAAGTGCTTGAAAGTGGGCATGTAAGAAGTCGGAATAATCGACGTGCGTGCATGAGAAGATGTATGAATGTGGAGGAAGCAAGAGAAGTGTGCCAGGACAGAGTGGTGTGGCGTTCTATCCTCTCTGCCTACCCCTTCGGGGAAATGGCGTGATGGTTAGTTAGTTAGTTAGTTATATTAATGTAATCTTTTATTTTTATTTTATTCTATTAATTAATTAATTTTATATATGCTGTATTGACGACGATGCGAAACAAATAATTATTAATTCCTTAATCTTTATGCTGGCTTAAGATGCAACCTTAATATGGTGGTTAGTATTTGTTTTAATTATGCATCTTACTACTTTTATTAAACTTTTAATATTGTGTTAACGTCAATAAATCCAAACAACATCAAGTGCACTATCAAAGTTAGTTGTTTCAAACTAGTAAATATTGCTACAATGTGAATTATTTTGATAGAAATAATAATTATCCCCTAACAACTTTCAGTTAACTGCCTCGTCATGGAAATTACTTTCATGAAGGCTTTATTCAAAATCCAGCCAAGCGAGGAATTGATTTACGAAATTAAGTTGTAAAGAAAATTCTCCGTAGTAATTATAAACAAAATCCCTTGTAAACAACATTTTGAGTGTGTCCAAATACTTGTAGACAAAAACTGGATTTCACCCATTACGGGCTAATAATGGGTGAAATCCAGTTTTTGTCTACAAGGATTTGGACACACTCAAAATGTTGTTTAAAAAAATTAGCTGGTAAAAGTTATAAGCAAAACAAATAGAAGTTTCATCTTCAGGCGTTTCCTAGTAGGTGATATAATTCGGTAAGAATCTCACTTGCAATTATAAAGGTTTCTGCTAAAATGCTTAGCAATTTTCTCAATGGATGACAGAGAGTGTTCACATGTGAAGCGTCGCGCCATTTTACTGTATATTGGCAGATATGGATATCAAATACTTGGTGAAATGGGGGAATGTTGTAATACATCAAGTGGCCACTTAACCCAGCCAATGACAGGTCATAAGCCCTGTTAACGCCTAGATATCCATATTCCCTCCCAAATTGAGACGCCTAGATATCCATATTCCCTTCCAATTCTCTGTTGAGATGTCATATTGTAAAATCCCTTGTATTCAGAACAATCTTAAAGGGAATTTTTATAATAATATGCCCTCATTTCATTTAACTGAAGCAATTACTGTTCAATAAAATTAAGTTTTTTTTTGTGTGTATTTTGAATAGGTTAGTACGTACTGTTGAAAATATTTTGGTTAGGATTGTATTCTGGCATATTTTGGTTATAAATGGATTGTTTCCAGTTTGGTACAAATATATCCACTGACTGTAATTAATATAATTGATTGCCATGGAGTTCTTCTTTTTTTGTTTGTTACATTATATCTTTTTTAATCATCTATCAGGCACATGTAACAATGTAGAATAGTCGATTAAAAAATCTTATTTCAAGTCACGCATAGTATTTAAAGGAATCAGATTTTTGAAGTTATACTTCTTTGCGCCCGTTAGACACTTTGGGGTGGGATGTTGGTCGAGAAACCGCGTCACGTCGATTTTTAAGAGAAAATGGCGCTTAAGAGAAAATGGCGCCACAGTCACTGATGCTTGTATCTGATACTTGTTTTGATACAAGTATCGATACTTTTATTGATACTGATATTGAAGCCGGAATTAACAGTACCAAGCTTCAACACCGATAGCGCTGCAAGACAATAGAGTGACAGATGTCAAACTCCGAATATTTTATATATTTAATATAATAATGTAGTCACGTATAATATATTGAATATAAATATATTGAATAATATTGAAAAATGTCTTATTTTTCATTTATATATCCTGTCTGTTTGTGTGCGTGAGTGGGTGTATGAGAATGGCCAAAGAAGTATAACTTCCACCGTGTGGTCCGACGCACACCGATTTTTTTTTTTTAAAACTATCTATTCCTTTTGATCTTCAACTGATGCTAACAATCAAATTGATGATTGGCACTCTCAATACGGTTAACAAAACTCGATGTACAAACGAGAAACCAGTTAATCAACGTCATATTTGGAGTCGATTTAGTACCTTTTTTTTTATTTGACTATAGTTTTCAAGAAAAGTGAGTTAGAAGTTAAACATTTTTTTGAAAAATTCTATCAAATCAATATTCAATATTATCTATTTAGACAAATGAATACTAAGTGTAAGAAAACGAAAGTGAAAACTTAATTCCACAAGAATTTATGCAATTTTACTTTATCTATGGTACTCATAAAAGCATAGTGGTAGCGCATTTGGGTACCGTGCATGAGGTCGTGGGTTCAACTCCTGTAACGTGTCAAGATGAAATATTTATTTACGTGTGATTTTTATATTAATATTTCATGGACTGGACGTGAAGCGTAAGACTGATCATCCTTCCTTCATGTTCTAAAATGATCAAGATGCACTGCACTTGGAGAACCAATGCAGTGCCTTATGCACCAGTGCGGAAAAGAGAAAGTAGTAGCGGTAGACTCATGAAAGCTTTTAAAGAAAGAATAAAAATATTTGAGGCTGTTTCAAAAGTCATATTTCACATTCTACTCCAAATGTGATGCAGATTTACCAGTTTTCGGGTTGTACTACGAGTTTTGCTACTCAATGTAGGAATTACGGCTATCTGTATCGTCCAGCAGTTTATTTGTCCGTTTTTGTTTGTTTTTCCTATCAAGAGCGTATAAGGTTACCAGTATAACGTATCTGGCGCATCCCTTTCACACGGAAAAGCTCTCTGCCCAGAGGATGTATTAAATTCAAGCCTTTAGTACAATATTACAAAAGAACAGATATCCTTGCAGTTAACAATGAATTTCGTTAAAATAAACGATAACATTTCAATGTCTGCCTCGCGGTGGAGTGGAAAGAGCGTTGGGCTTCCATGCATGAGGTAGCGGGTTCGATTCCCGATGGGATCAATATAATTTTAATGCGATGATTCACACAAAAAGTTCCTTTAAGTTCAATAAATATATTAATAATTTTAATATTTTTTTTTGCAAATACTCGTTTTACGAGTGCTGAAGGATTAGTTCTCCCTAAATATAATAACAAGTATGATAAGAGAACACTTCAGTACAGTATACCAAAAATATGTAACATGCTACCAACAAGTATTTAAAAAATAATTCATTTTTCAAGCTTAAAAGAGAGACGCGTGCTGAGAACTTGGTTGCTAGAGCGCGAATTACTATATTGAGTTTTAGAATTGTATTTTTATTTATATGTATTTTAATTTTTTTGTGCGCTAGGGTATTTTTTTTTTTTTTTTTTTTTTTTTTTTTTTTTTAAGTTAAATTGTGTTACAAAATATAATATACTTAAACATAATGTTGGTAATATACAAAAAATTTAGACATAACGTTTCTACCTCTCTAATAAAGTGGATACTTGTGTTTAGAGAGGGAGTTCGTTTTACAATTTTTAATTTTTTATATGAGTAAGTTTCATAAATTAAAAGAACAAAATGAAAAAAATATTCCTCTGTATGGAGTTTAGGGTGGGGTAGGTCTTATGTGTTTTTTTTAATTATGTATTATGTATTATGTAATTATGTAGTATGTATTGTGTACTTTTATTTTTAGTTGAATTTGTATTTATGCACCTACTGACGAGTTGCAGTAGGCAACTCAGTAGGACATGTATTGTTTTCTTTTATGTATATATTGAAGAAAAAAAAAAAAAATAAAATAAAAAAACGTAAACGTATTGTTAATGAATACCTCAGCACGGGCATTGCCCAGTGAGGTATTTATAGATCTAAAAAAAATAAATTATAATATGTAATCCTTATAAAAAATAAATTTTTTTTAACATTTATTCAGAAATACACATTTCTCTTAGTAGGTAAATGAGTTTGCAATTATTTAATGTACCTACTTAACTCGCAAACTCTTTATTTTGCATGAAAAACGGCTTGCATTTTCTGCGTTTATTAACATAATATTGGATTTTAATTAAATTTGCTCTACACAGTTAACGATCACTTTTGCAAAAAGAAAATTCTGTATAATCGTTCTAGAAAACGCGATGCAGTTTACCGCTTTACATAGGTATATTCTAAAGGAGTTGGCGGTGAATAATATAATTACTTTAATATTCTCACTAGAGAGACTTACTATATAATTTCGTACAGGAACTTAGGTATTTTTAGACGTGATTGATTGAATCCACTTTGTAAGCTGAAGGCAAAACTAGCCTTTACATAGATAATGCGAATTTCGGTGCAATGGAATTGAACATGGGAAAATTTCAGCAGATGTAATCTGATTTCGATTTTAAAAGTTCCTATCTCAAAAAACATGATATTATTTGATCACTAGAAGGGGCGTTTCTGTACAAATGTTCTAAAAATATACGCTTCCTAAGGCTTTACTTTCATAACACCACTTATTATCAAATTCCCCGTCTAAAGACTCCAGCACTTAGGCCAATACACGAACAAAAACGGCGCTATAGAAATTATCCATTATTATTATTATTATTACGAAACGTGTGACTTAGATGTCTAGTGATGACGTAGATGCCTATTAATGACGTAGTGAAACACGTCAGACACTGCAATATTTTTCAAGTATGGGATGTCGCTTCTCTGAAATTTTTGTTCGAAGTATCTAAGTACCTATTATTATTAATTTTTTTTCAAATATTTTTTTTTTGTTTACATTGATATACATTAAAAACACATATACATTAAAAAAATATAAACAAAAATCCCACCAAGGCATAGCCTGTTTGTGGATATACTGTGAAAGTCAAACAGTGTGCACGTGGCAAAAGAGAAAAATAAAGTCATGTTAAAATGGAAAAATAACAGATAATGTAAACAAGATAGTTAAAAAAAAAGAA
>JAGVSP010002137.1:0-72406 GCA_022494985.1 Micrasema minimum | reverse complement strand
AAAGTATTTTTTTCTATAAACTTACTATTAACTAAACAAAAAAAATATATTTAATATTTTTTTATAAGTTATTGATGAAGATACGATTTTTTAAAGTTGCACATTTCAAATACCGCGCTAAATACCAACTATGTACTAACTGCGTCATTTTTGCAGGAGTGACGTCATAAAACGGGTTGTTTAAGGCCATGGTATTTCTCCAGCCAGTAACAAAACTGTCAAAAATCTATGCAAACTGACGCGGGAAGCACCGATAAAATATACCGTCGACTCAACTGTCATATACTGTTAACAGCTGTTCTATGGCGGCCTGAATGGCGGCCATCTTTTTTGCAATAGAAGCTTGTATGTATTGTATTCCATATTAAAATGCCATGGAACGCGGCTACGGGGGTTTAAAAACGGAAACCGGAAACACTACACTTAGATACAAGGAGTGACGTCATTGTTTAAGATTTTGAAATGAATGCTATTTTCAACATTTTTTATTAATTTTTGCGTGCGTTTTTGGGATATTTCATCCCACTTCAAAATTTTTAAATATTCGCGTCTACACGAAAGCATTTTTAAAATTCAATTCCGGCTAGCAGTGGATTATCCGGCACATTGTATTTCCTTTCCCAAACGCCAAAGCAAAGCACTTTTACCTCTTCAAGTTTTTGAAAAAAATGTGTTTAAAAAATCATTCCTAAAGCAATTCCATTTATTTTCTTCGAATATTTTATAAGATTTGTCTTGTATCAGGTGAGAAAGTGTTAAAGGCCAACTGTATTAGTAAATATATTAGCTAATGTCTGTGGTAAATCTGAACCGATGTTGTGGTCACGTGGTTAAAGTCACGGACTCCGAATCAGAATCTCACTCCGCCACGACTGTTTCTGTTTTATGGCACAGTTATATATGACTTTATGCGTATTGTACGATTTTCTCAGTAACGCAAGAAAATAAAACGTGAAATCACAAAACTCTCAGTGCTATCTATTTGAGGCTGCAGTTGGGCGAGAGGTAGTTGTAACTAACGAGAAAAAGGGCGTAGAATTACTAATGTCCTTATCACTGCAAATTTGGGCCAGCTCCTTGAGCAGGTTGGGGGTAAATGTGTTTATGGACAATCTAGAGCCGAGACAGTGATAGGGGCAATCGCTTCACTTCTTTCGCTTTTTCTAGTTACAACTGTACAATCTATTTTATTTGCGGATTTAGCTTTAGAGTTGTGCTGGACTGAAAAAACACTCATTAGTCTTTAAAACAGTCTAGGAAAAGGGTGGTGCTTTAACTGTAGTGCTATCTATTATGCCAAATAGGTTAATTACTGAGATTCCGGTGAGCGGACTCACGGTTCAGAGGTTCCGGGTTCTATTCCTGGGTGTTTTGTGATATAGTTGCCTCCGTCATTGCCCTTTTTAGGCTTGTCGAGGTGGTTAAGATAAAAAAAATAAGATTTTTTTCATTGAAAAAAGTTAAAATAATAAGTCAAAAGAGTCGGTCGATATAATTTTGCGGTCATTATTGATACATCAAAAAATATATTTATACAACACGGCCGCATTAATGTGTGGTAAAACATCAGTTTAGATCAGCAGTGTATTTGGAATCACCTGTAGCTCAATCACAACGATTTCTCACCATGGATGTTTAACGTTTTCGCGATCACAATGGAACATCCGTTAAAAGTTATCGATCGGGATTATTAATAACCGCTTTAAATATGGAAAATACGCCAAAACTGTAAGTAAAGTAAAATAATTTATGTTTTATAGAGTTTTAATTGTTTTAAACTCCATACAGAGGAATATTTTTTTCAATTTTGTTCATTTAATTTTATTTTATTTTAAAAATTTTCATGATGAAACTTAATCATGTAAAAAATTGTAAAAACGAACTCCCTCTCTAAACACAAGCCACTTTATTAGAGAGTAAGTAACAAACGTTATGTCTCAAATTTTTAGATATTTTTACCAAACATTAAGTTTAGGTATCATTATATTTTGTAAATTTTATATAATATTTTTAATTTTAAGCAATTAAAAAAAAAAATTTAAAAAAAAATTAAAAAAAATTGTTTTTGTGCACAATTTATCATGCCATTTATTTGCTTTAAATCAATTTGAGAAAGCAATAAAACGAAACATTTGTCAAAGTATGCCTTTTCATCTATGGTGCTTGGCAACGCGACCGTGATATGAACGTATGTTCATTGTGATCGGTCAAATGCTTTAGCACGTTTTTAAGCACGTCGACAATTATCTGTGATTGAGTACTGATATTAAATTCTGTGAATTTTTTTACAGATGATGTGTAACTCATTTCGTAAATAAGACGTAAAATTCCGGCCATAGAGATGGTATAAAACGCATCCGAGAATCCCTTTCCATTTGACGAAATTACTATCACACGCTAAATAAAGTCAGTATTTAAACAATCAATGTTTGTATTCATCGATAAAACTTAGGTAGGTATTTTTTATATTATGTAGGTCCTAACGGTCAGAAATGCAAAGAATGTATAAATATGTATGAAAAAGTTTCAAAACAAAAAATATTAATCACTTATAGAAAAAATACTGAGACTCTGTATTCGCCCAATACATGCGCACTATACACGGGACCGAAAACTGTACAGTTTTTCTTGTTCAAAAAATTCGAAACTGCGGGGACAGTTTGCAAATTCGCACAAGAAAACTGTAATTTTTTCTATCCCGATTTTGCTGTATTGCAAATTATAGCATTAACTAAGTTAGCGGCGCATTGATCAAAATGTGGCCGCAAATTGGGATTATTTTTTTGATAACGTAAAACGTGAGATAATAAAATGAATTTTGCCAAAAACGCAATATTCCCTAGTATCAATACAGTGCCCTATGCATCATTGGGTGCGGATGTAGGAAAAGTAGTTAGTAAAAAGAATTTGCTATGATGATCTATGATCTTACATAGGTAAATAATTGTTCTTGATTTGATATTAAAAATGCAAGTAGGTAGAAAGAATAAACGCAAAATCGCTATTTTGCTTCCTTAACATTCATGATAATGGGCTTCTAAACAAAATTTTCTGTGAATGCAGAAAAATAGAAAAAAAAATCACAAAACCATCAGTGCAATCCGTTTGTAAAACGGATAATAAATAAGCGAGATACAATCATTCATAGTTGTTATACCACATACGATCGGCTACGTCACCGATCGCGTTTTATACAAAAACCAAAGTTTATTTGCTTATTAATTATCCGATTTATGAACAAATTGCACCGATAATATTGTAATTTTTCGTTTTATTTTTCTGTTTTACAAGCATGTTGGTAATGTGATTTTTGAATCTCACGAATTCATTAAATAAATCGAAGAAATGTTGAATTGCATTCGTAATGCAAATGCAAGAGGCAAAAAAGGGAATCGATTGCGTGAAAATGGGGCGTGTTATTCAACTAATTAACAAGGAAGTTATAGTTTTATATGAATACCTTATTTTTACTACCGACACGGCAGGCGGCACAAAACTCTGGCCTACTAAACCAGACTACTGATCTAGCAGCCAGCGGCTTCATTCATTCAAAACCTTATCCATCCTCCCAAGTCTGGTCCAGATCCCGCAGCTCCGACGCAAACTGTCAACAGTGGATGTCCAGGACGCTGAGAACCTGATGCCTTGTAAAATAAGCAAGCATGGTTAAGGCTCTCGGGAGACATACGTAGTATATGGCTCAGCGAGCTGTGGTGCAATTACGGTAGTAAACCCAAACGTCACTAGACGCCCATTTCCCGCCGAACTGTCAAATCGCTGTCAAATCGTTTATTATCTCTAACCTTACTTATTCGACGAATTTGCTTCTCCAAAAATGTTGATCTTTTATGTCTTGTGGAATGCATAGACCTTGAGAGATTCTACCAAGGTTCTACTCTACTTTGAAGCCAAAAATCCGATTCCGATTTTTGACAGTGACAGTTGAGTGACAGTTATCAGAATCGCTAAAATGTCTTAAACCTTAGTAGAATCGATCCCCTGAAACGCCTTCGCCGTACCAAGGGTTGTTGCGTCCGTTACCGTGTGTTCCTTACAAAGCCAAACCACCGCACACTTAATATTCTTCTGAGACACCTATTCTCAAAACTCAAAAATCTGTTATTTTGAGCCCTGGTTATGTGCCGTGACTCGCAGCCATGGAGAAGAACCGGTAGGCAGAAAAAGATTAATTTGAAATAGAATTTTGCTCTATATTTTCGGTATTTCCGTATTACATTGAGCAATTGAAACACAAATATCAATTATTACACGGTCGAAATATTAATAATAGGCATAGACAATAATCATTTTTGTTGAAATCTATCTGGTATTTTCGAGGTCGCGCTTCCTGAATTACAAAACCCTCCTACCATCTCAATTTGATGCGCACGGTGTAAAAAAACGCGATAGACCATCACCATCGTATAAGATCAAATTGAATCATGATCGATCAATTCGACTAGTATTCACAGTTATGTAGAAAGCATTTTCTGACAAGTCTCTGTGCTCTTCACACTCGCTTTTATCTTATATACAAGAATGAGACAGATATACATGCAAGAAGACGTATTTCTAATAGAAACTTCACCACAAATTTATGGGTATTTTATGCATTGAATAAAAATTAATGGAGGTGGTTTAATTTAAACAAAATTCACTTTCTACGATAGAATTTAAACTGTAAAACGATAAAAATAATGTGAATGAATCATAAAATTATTCAAAGTAAGTAATGTGCTCACACAAAGTAGTTAATAGTAAAAAAAATTGATTATTGATTCGAAATAATGTTAAATACAAACATGTTATCCAACTCAATGATATTAATGGATCCACTTAATATCATTGATACAAACATACGAACTTTTCTAATCGTTGTAACATATAACTAACCTCACGCCATTTCCCAGAAGGGGTAGGCAGATGGGACAGAACGCCATACCACTCTGTCCCGGCATACTTCCTTCGCTTCCTCTACATTCATACGTCTTCTCATGCACACACGTCGATTATTCCGACTTTTCACATCTCCACTTTCAAGTACTTGTTGTACTTGATCATGCCACGTATTTCTCGGCCTTCCTCGGCTTCTATATTCAGGCACACTTGCATTATAACTTCTTTTAGCCGTTCTTTCACCACTCATTCGCTCTACATGACCAAACCAAACTTAACAAAATAAATATTGCTAGCAATAGGCCACAATACTTGTAGTTGTGCTTAACTATATTCTCAACAGAAAAATGCTTAACTATATTCTCAACAGATGTCACTATAGGGAAAGAATATTTAAAATATTTAAAATCTGTCGAAAACACAACTCGCATGTGGATTCTTCTGTAACAAACTCAACATATATACAAGTTTCAAAAATTGTCATACATGGTTGTCAGATGATGGGCGGAATGGGGAATGTTGTAATACATCAAGTGGCCACTTAACCCAGCGATGACAGGTCGTAGGCCCTGTAAACGCCTAGATAACCCACATTCATTTTTTTTCTCTGTCTCTGTTGAGATATCAATAATACGTAACATTAAACTTTAATTTTAAAACTAAAACAAACATGCAGCAGCTAGAATTTTAATTATATTTCCTGCAGCAAAATGCAACTTGCTGCATCAAAAAATCAAGAAATGCATTATACCCACCCCTGCCATTAAAAAAAGACACAATAAAAAGATGTTCAATTCATACTGTCTCATGCGCCCATGGCGAACGACAAGTACTGTGGGTTATTGGCAGCAATATTAAGGAATAATAATAAATCATAAATTAAAAATAAATTCAATTCATTGCGCATGTTTTAATTACTGATAGACATAAAATCAATTTAGTAGAGCGAGTCTGGCAGATCCAATGCGACCGTTTATTTGTCTTTTTAGAAAGCTCTAATTATTATTGACAAGGATTACAATTAGTACAATTTATTTACTACAATTTCAATGAGGGAATCCACTGTTTTCTAAAGTAATTTTTTTCTATAAACTTACTATTTAACTAAACAAAAAAAAAAATATTTAATATTTTTTTTATAAGTTATTGATGAAGATACGATTTTTTAAAAGTTGCACATTTCAAATACCACGCCAAATACTACTATGTACTAACTGCGTCATTTTTGCAGGAGTGACGTCATAAAACGGGTTGTTTAAGGCCATGGTATTTCTCCAGCCAGTAACAAAACTGTCAAAAATCTATGCAAACTGAGGCGGGAAGCACAGATAAAATATATACCGTCGACTCAACTGTCATATACTGTTAACAGCTGTTCTAGGGAGACTGAATGGCGGCCATCTTTTATGCAATAGAAGCTTGTATGTAGATTGTATTCCATATTAAAATGCCATGGAACGCGGCTACGGGGGTTTAAAAACGGAAACCGGAAACACTACACTTTGATACAAGGAGTGACGTAATTGTTTAAGATTTTGAAATGAATGCTATTTTCAACATTTTTTATTAATTTTTGCGTGCGTTTTTGGGATATTTCATCCCACTTCAAAAAAATTTAATATTTGCGTCTACACGAAAGCATTTTTAAAATTCAATTCCGGGTAGCAGTGGATTTTCTCATTGTTAATTACTTACTATAATTACAATGACTCCTTAATCTCGATTACATACCGAGATGAATTGGCAGCCAAGTTCTGAATAGAGGTACTGTTACATATATTATGTAGCGGTGAGCTTAGGCATGCAGCCATGTAGTCAGTGATAGGGTAAGGGAATTTATATCCATTGTGGCTGATTTACACTTGACAGCCATAATAATGATCAGCTAGGCGGTTACTCGTACGAAGAGGTAACAGCTATACACAAATTCATAGAGTAGGGATAATTTCAAAGCTTCTCATCAATAAACTTATTTGTGTTGTTATTTGAATATAAATTTATTAAAAATTAAAGATGGTAGAAAATCAGGACCTTAAGACTAGACTAGGCTACCGTGCATGAGGTCGCGGGTTCGACTCCCGTACTTGGACTGGTACTGAAGCGTATAATGATGATGAATAAAAAATGATCAAGATAGCACTTGGTGTTCCAATGCAGTGCCCTATGCACCATTGGTCGGGGATAAGGGAAATTAGTAGTAGTAGTAAGACTAGACACTTAACTACATGCATAGCCCATCAGACCAGAAGATAGACATTGCAATGTGCTCCGAAACGTCGGCAACATGGCATAATAACCCATAAAGGAATTATCTTATTGATTGATATGGCATTTATTTTGTAGAACTCCATGATATTTTATGTTAAAATTAAAAAAAGATTTTTTTTGTTCTACGTGATTTTATTAAGTTAGTGACAATTGTTTTCGCCTTGTAAGGGCATTATCAAACTGAGTCAAAAAAAAAAAAAAAAAAAAAAAAAAAAAAAAAAAAAAAAAAAAAAAAAAAAAAAAAAAAAAAAAAAAAAAAAAAAGGAATTATCTGTTTCTGATGTTGCTCAATATTGACCATAAAGAGAAAAACGCATTGTTTATGAATCGCAAAATTCATTTTTGCGCCAGTCTCTGACATATGAACGGGTGGGGGCCCAGTGGTAGCGTCGTGGTATTCAAATCTAAAGATCCTCAGTCCGAATCCCTTACTCTTCCACGATTCGATCCTTATTTTCAAACACAAACCGCTTAGACTTCATTGAAAAAAAATGAAGTATTTGCAAATATAAGATCGCACATATTCATTTTTATATTTAAAAAGAAATCGTATAAGTCCTAATGAATGAGATTGTTTTTCAGATATTATTGTTATCCCAACAGAGACAGAGAAACTCTGGAAACGAATGTGGGTTAGATGATGGGCGGAATGGGGAATGTTGTAGTACACATCAAGTGGCCACTTAACCCAGCCAGTGACAGGTCATAAGCCCTGTAAACGCCTAGATAACCCACATTCGTTTCCAGAGTTTCTCTGTCCCATCATATCAATCATATCTGATATCAGCCCAGCATGGGTATAATCCAGTAATTTGTCTACAAGTATTTGTGTACATTTGAAATGTTGTTAAAAAGATTGTTTTTATTCAATATTTATACAGTTGTCCCGACTTCTAAGACTAGACTGTAAATAGACTATAGTTGAATCCTATCAGTATCTGTAGGTACAATTGTACAACGCTGACCAAGTATGTATAACGATTATAAAGTACCTACCTAGCCGTTGCAACTACACAGTACACAGATATTATCTCTCTACCTCACTACACATCGGCATTCGCGTCGTATGAACTGGCGTGACCTCAGCGCGCGACCTTGGGCGGCGGCAAGGCCAGGCGGCGCACCTAGAGCGCGCTGGCCCTTATGTAATTCCGGCCGGACGGACGGACGTGGACGCCATATCTCATTTCTCTATGGCAGCGCCCGGAGGCGGCTAAACTGACGGAACGGGCGGGAAAGTTGACAGCTCGTTCGATTACGTTATTCAAAACTGTTCGGGTTTAGAGATTCTCACGCGTTTTACCGATTTAATAAGATTAGAGACGATCGATGGGAAAAATCTGAAAAAAATACTACATTTACATCGATAAAAATAGGTACAGTTACGATAACAGCGGTAAATTACTAATATCGTACACTGCAAGGACTGTAACTACATTTTTACGGTACAGAAATATCAAACAACATTATTAATCAAAAACGGTATTTTATGCACGACTGGCTATCGTTCAATTACAGTTGATTTCTCATCAGGGATGAGGGATGAGAGGTTTGGAAAATAATATAGATATGTAGGCGTTTACGAGGCTAAGACCTGTTATAAAAATAATTACATTATGACATTAGAATCACTTACCTGAATAAAAATTATGTGTCTAGCATAATTAATTTGAATGACGTTTCATAGGATTATGAAGAAAGCCAGTACTTACCTAAAACAAAGAAAAAATATCATTAGAAAATATGTTCTTATTTTTAACACTATTTTTACAGGAAGGGACAGCGGCAGCCCAAAGGATCCATCAGCTTGAGGTAAAGCTCATGGAAATGCAGCTGTCAAGTGCAAAAAATCTTTTGAAAAAGGAAGAAGAACACTCCAGAGCCCTATCACACATCCGCAGCGAAAGAATAATCGACCATCCGACAGAAGTAAACGTTAGGAGCTATGCGGCGATTGCCTCCATGGGACGGCAGGAACCCAGACATGCTGTGATTGTGTCTTCCATAAACAAAGAGGCAACTCACGACACGATCACAGCCTCTCTCAAAGAGTTGGTGAAACCTTCCGAGCTAAAAATTGGCGTGAGTGGTCTGACTCGCGCAAAAAACAATAAAATAATAATAAGCTGCCCTAAAAAAACAGATGCCTCTAAAATTATGAAGAAATACCAAAGGTATCCAACGGACAACTCAGTGCTCACGAAGCTAGACTCAGGAAACCTACCTTAATCCTTAAAGGCATTGGCTACGAATACAAAAACGATGAAATACCGGATATGATTATTCAGCAGAATGACGATGTGTTTGAAGCCATACAAAACCGGAAAACAGAGGATTGCATTAAGATTGTACGTACAACAAAAAATCGAAACGACAAACTAAGAAACATAATAATAATGGTTGAAGGTAGTGTCAGAAAAGCCCTCTTGGCAACTGGAAGAGTTAACATTGGCTATATGAGGGTGCACGTCGAAGACTCTTCAGCTCTTCTCCAGTGCTTCAAATGTATGGGTCTGGGACACTCAACATCTAAATGCCTGGAAAAAAAAAGACAGATGTCTTCACTGTGCCGGTGATCACAAATCCATGGACTGCACTCTAAAAGAAGAAGAATCAGCTTTTAAGTGCTGGAACTGCTACAAAACGTCTCGCGGAAATGACTCAGTGGCAAAACACAAGGCAAACAGTAAGAAATGTCCCTTTTTGAAAAAAATGGAAGAAAGAGCCCAGCAAAGGACCGATTATGGCTTCTAAAATACACAATTTTCCTCTTCAGATACTGCAATGGAACCTACAACGCTGCAGAGCCGCGACTGACGAGTTATTTGCAAATCGACAGAACATAGACATTGCACTGGTCCAAGAACCTTACGTAGGCGCCCTCAACTATATGGATACACCGCCTGGTATCATAGTATTCCAAGCACCTCAAGTTGACAAACGAGTTAAAGCAGCCGTAAATACTATTTAAAACCGATCTCCTCACCATAATGCTTAGTCATTATTCTGGGCCAAATGAAGTCTACGTTGAATTAAAACTACCGAAAGAATCCCTCATAATTGGCTCCATCTACATAGAACCGGATAAAGATCCTACTGCGTCACTTAATGTCTTACGCAATGTCACAATAAATAGTAATAAACTATACTTGTTGGAGGGGATCTAAATGCCAAAAGTATGTGGTGGGGAAGCAGCAAAACTGACCGTAGAGGGGAAGCAGTTGCAGATTGTCTCTCAGAACTGGACTTACATATTCTTAACTCTGGCCAAAATCCCACATTCGAAACATTTCGCGGCGCTCATCACATAAAAAGTATAATTGATGTCACTTTTTGTTCTACCCACTATTTAGACAGGGTAAACAATTGGAATGTTGCTGCCAAACTAAATTCTCTCAGCGACCACAATCCTATTACCTTTGCTATCAACATGGACAAAACACAACATGTACGGTCAAGTACTCACATGTATCATACAAAAAATGCAGACTGGAATTTATTTAAACAGAGAGCGGAAAAAGGGTTTTTTGATTTCAAAGTGAATTCAACAAATTTTCAGGATACATCTAATCCTCCAAAGATCTTGAAAAAAATATTGAACATTTTAATCAAGCACTCACCGAAGCATGCAAAGCAACTTTGCTACCGAAAAAATCTTGCAACCGAAAACCTTGCCCTTGGTGGTCTGCTGAACTAACAAGACTAAAGAAAATGGTTACAAGAGCCAAACACAAACTTCGGAATTCTGGACTGCAGAGACGTGAGACTATAACCCTTCCAGCATTTCTAGAAGCAAAAGATATAGTTACAAAAAAGCCATACACGAAGCCAAATTAGAATCATGGAAAAATTACTGTTCCATACAGAATAAGAGAAACCGCCTGGTCAACTGTCTATAGAATATTGGCAAAGAATAACAATAAGGCACCACCAATGACCCTCAAAAATGGATCAACAGTCTTTAATTCTTCGGAAGATTCGGCAAAAGGTCTACTAGATAATTTTTTTCCGGATGACGATTTAACCTCTGAATCCTCATTGCATCTTGACATAAGAATAGAATCTAAACTCCCTTCGAATGTTCCAAACGACCCCATATTTACAAAACAGGAGATAATAGCCGTATTGAAAAGCATCAGTATAAAAAAGGCACCGGGAAATGACCACTTTACATCAGATATATGCATGAAAGTTACAGAATTTTTTGGAGATGTAGTACTAGAAATGTATAATGCATGCTTACGCTTACATTGTTTTCCTACACCTTGGAAGTGCTCCAATGTGATTGTCATTCAAAAACCTGGCAAAGTGGAAAAAGATGATGTCAAGTCTTACAGACCCATTGGTCTCATCCCTGTCTTTGGAAAAGTCCTAGAAAAACTGATGATCGAAAGAATATCTTGGCATATTAATAAAGAACTTAGCACGAACCAGTATGGGTTCACTCCCCAAAAGTCTACCGAAGATGCTTTTAAATGCTGCTGTCAGCTCCATCGCCAAAAGGAAGAGATACTCATCAAATTGTTATAGTAGTTTCACTGGATATTCGTGGAGCTTTTGACCACGCTTGGTGGCCCTTTTTAGTTTATCAACTGCGAAGGAAAAAAATGTCCAAAAAATCTACTGAAACTGGTTATTAACTATCTACATAATAGAGAGGTCAGAGTTACTCATGGAGATGTGACTAAAAGTAAAAAGACTACGAAAGGCTGTATCCAAGGGTCAACCTGTGGCCCAAGCTTTTGGAATATAATACTCGACGACCTCCTTCAATTAAAATTTGGGAAAGGAATCTGTATTCAAGCTTTCGCAGATGATGTCTTTCTAACTGTAACTGCCCAGATCATGTCTGAGGCTGAAGATCATACAAATCAAGCACTTTCAATCATAGCTGACTGGGGTAAAAAAGTCAAACTTACCTTCTCAGAAGAAAAAACAAACGCTATGCTGATGACCAAAAGAAGAAATGAACCATCTCCAACCTTATTTATGAACGGTATAAGACTCGCTCTTGTTGATTCAATCAAGATATTAGGTGTTACCATAGACAAGAAACTGAATTGGTCATTACATGTAGATAACATCTGTAATAAGGCGGCGAATCTCTCTGGTATGCTTGTAAGAGCAGCTAAACCTACATGGGGGTGCTCTCCCGCGGTGATGCGACAGATTTATTATGGAGCCATTGAACCTCTTGTCACATATGCGGCCAGCGTATGGGCAACTGCTGCCGAAAAGAAGTTTAACAAGAGAAAATTGGATAGCTTACAACGACAATTTGCCATAAGATCCTGTAGGGGATACCGAACTATATCTCTTATCTCCGCTCAAGCTTTAACTGGTTTCACACCACTGGACCTCAAAGTTCAAGAACGAAAAGATATTTATACTGTAAAGAAATCTGGTAAATTAAGTATTATTCCCGACGATCGTACATACCAAGGGACGATAGAATATTTTACTCTACCTCACCCGAGTGAAAGAATCTCAGAAAACTGCCTCTTTATAGACAAAAATTTGCCTCCAGCGATCCCTAATGAAATCAGAATATTTACAGATGGCAGTCTTTTAGATGGTAAGGTCGGAGCTGCTTTTGTACCTTTATGAAGGATACACAGAACTACCTGGTAGGATGTTTAAACTAGATAATATGTGCTCAGTTTTCCAGGCCGAATTACTCGCTATAAGAGAAGCCCTTGAATGGTTATTAAAGAAACCACCTGAGAGGTGGAAGTTTGCTAATATATTTTCAGATTGTCGTTCTGGGGTTGAAGCTATTATGGACCACTCGTTCTGTAAATCCTCTTATCGTGGAAATCCAGAACAGAATGAAGCTTATGAAGACAAGAGGAATAGTCTTACAAATTTGCTGGATCAGAGGGTCATGCTGGCATCTTGGGAATGAAAAGGCTGAATGAAAGGGCTCGAGCTGCAACTTGTAAGAGAACTGCCCCTTTTTTCTCAGGATTTTCCTTTAAGCTTTGCGAAAGCGTTGCATTAAACACAAGATCCAGCAGCAATGGGAAGAACGATATAGCACTTCTACTACTGGAAAAATTACAAAAAATGTTCTTCCCCACATTAGCCGATGCAGCTTTCCTCCGTAATCATCATGAAACATCCTTCGAGCTGACGCAGATGTTTACTGGCCACGGAGTTATGAGAAGTTATCTTAAGAGGTTTAAAATAAGAGATGACGATTTTTGCTTGTGCGATGACAGCTCTTCTCAAAGTGTTGAGCATCTGCTTTTTCACTGTCCGATTTTCAGCTTACAACGGTACAGTCTTGAATGTGAATGCAGTAGGCGCAACTTGTCAATGACAGATGTTTCCTCAATTATGAAAAGCAAACACGCACCATTACTCATGAACTTCATGACAATGGGTGGCCAAACAGATCAAGGCATTGAACCCAGGGACACAGTAAAATGAATAATTAAAAGTGTCGACCAACAGAATCAAAAACACCTCTCTGAATTCTCGAAGCCTTGTACTTAACATGTAAGGCTTTCTTATTCAGCAACTCGAAAAAAAAAAAAAAAAAAAAAAAAAAAAAAAAAAAAAAAAAAAACATAAATAACATCATTATAGCACAACATAATATCATATCAATTTGACATCTCAACAGAGATGAGAAGTTTGGAAGGGAATATTTACAGGGCTTATGACCTGTCGTTGGCTGGGTTAAGTGGCCACTTGATGTATTTACAACATTCCCCATTTCACCTAGTATTTAATATCCATATCTGCCAATTAAGAGAACTTGTATATACAGTGAAATGGCGCGACGCTTCACATTTTTATTTTTTTTTATTTATTTATTTATTAAAGTACATATACATATAAAATATTACATTTTATCGCCCTAACTAGGCTCTATGCCCGTTTTAAAGGCGAGTAAAATATATAATGGACATACTTTTTTCTTTTTTATTACAAATTTTGAAACAATACATAAATAAAATACAATTACAACTAATACATATTACCTAGTCTATTAAGAAAAAATGAGGCTATCTTCGATCTACCCCTCAATGGTCATCAAATTTTCTGACTCCCTCCGACCTGCATCAAGGAGAAAAGCTGCCAACATCCTCTTCAGCCTGACAGCACACCACCACACTCCAAGAATCAGGGATGAAATTATATATCATTGGACCAATGTAGTAGTGCTGCCGCTGAGCCAAGGAAGTATTGACCCTCATTTGTAGAATCAGATCCTTACTGGAGTGTCTAGTATCATGCTTATGGCAAACCGAATGAAATTTATCCCCTATTTAAATAGGTGACCGCTACTGACCTCAAAAATATACTGCTGTCGCATGTCCAGGACTTCCAATTCATGAAAAAGAAATCACTTGGACATCGAAATGGTTTTTTTTAAAAATGACTCTAATTATCGATTTTTGAGCAATAGCAGCTGGAGCCATAACGGTTTTTGCGCAGCTCCCCCATCCGATTATTCCGTACGTCAACACAAATTTACAAGTGCATAATATAATTGTCTCAACTCCTTAACATTTATGTATATTTCTTAAAAGAAAGGAAAATATGAATCAAGCTATTAATTTTTTTGACAATTGATTCAACATGTACGTTCCATCTTAAGCATTGATCTATTTGTAATCCTAAAATATTTAATATTTTTGACTTTTTCCAATGGGACACATTGACAATTTATATTATTTTGGCATTTAGGGTTGTAATCTCAATTCAAGTCTTTTGTCCGGTTGACCTACTAAAGATGGGCTGAAACAGATATACTTTGTTTTTTCTGCATTGAGAGTAAGTAAATTCATGTTTAACCAGTTAAGCACTCTTTTCAAATCGATATTGGCTTTATTATAGGTATACTTCTTTTCCAGTCGGGAGCACTGTATATTATTGCTGTGTCATCTGCGAATGATATTAGATGTCCAAGCAATTTCCCTCTACAAAGTCCATCAATATATATCAAGAACAATAGCGGTCCTAGTGGTGCTGCCTTGGGGGAACTCCAAATTCAATGTTATTATCGTCACTTACAACCTTATCTATTTTTACTTTTTGCGATCTATCACCAAGATAAACTAGAAAACCAATCTAGGATTTTTTCCTTTAATGCCTATATTTTTTTAATCTTTTTATTAATATTTTATGGGAAATAGTGTCAAAAGCTTTTGCCATTACATGTGAACACTCTCTGTGATCCATTAAGAAAATCGCTTAGCATTTTAGCAGAAACCTTTATGATTGCAAGTGAGATTCTTACCGAATTACATCACCTACTATTTAGGAAACGCCTGAAGATGACTCTTCAATTTTTTATGCTTATAACTTTTACCAGCTAATTTTTATAAACAACATTTTGAATGTGTCCAAATACTTGTAGACAAAAACTGGATTTCACCCATTACGGGCTAATAATTACAATTTGACATCTCAACAGAGATGTTTGTCTACAAGTATTTGGACACACTCAAAATGTTGTTTATAATATTATATCATTCAATGAGTTGTGCACAAAGATATGTAAAGGTGATAAATAATAGGAAAGAAAATCAGTCATTATCAGAAACATTATATTATTTCTTTAGTCAGCACACTATTAATTTATATTTTTACTCAAGTCAAACAGTAAAAAAATTTAGAAGCGTAAAATGGAAAAAAAACAAAAATGCACGCCATAAATAAAGAAAAAACTAACAACAAATACGAAATTGTTACAAAATGGGTCGTTAAATAATTCTGGTGGACTATTAACAAAAATAAGAGCAAAATTCTTCTTCTCCTTCTTTCTTTCACCACGTTTGCTTCTATGTGGAGCATGGGACATCACTAGATCCCTCCAGGAGACCCTATGGCCAGCCAGCTCTCTTGCCTCCTCCACGTCAGGCCCGCATTCATCAGCTTTCCGCCGAGTACATCCGTAAGATGGTCATCGACGGTCTACCAGGCGTAAAGAAGAGGCAGTTCGGGTTCAGGCTCTCCCGAGGCATCCGGAGTACATGCCCAAGCCAGGTCCACTTCACGACTCCAGTATTGGAGGTTGCTGCGTCCGTTCCCGAACTTCAGCGTTGATTATGAAGTCAAACCACCTAATGCCTAGAATCCTTCTCAGACACTTGTTCTCAAAACTCAAAGCAAAATTGCTTTTATTAAAAAGATAATGAGGTCTAAAGTTCATACTTAAATTGGTATAATCCAGTAATTTGTCTACAAGTATTTATATTCATTTTCATAAAAAAAAGTTGTTTACAAGATTTACTGGTTAAAAATATAAAGCAAAAATTAAAAAATATTTGATGAGACGTCTTCAGGCGTTTTCTAGAGTAAGTAATAAAGGATCGGTAGGGCCTTTACTGATATTGCCAAAAAAAAATGCTTTGCTATCAATATTCTCAAGCAGATGACACCTGCCCATAGAACAAATTCTGTAGAGCGGAATGACGAAGACGATTTCAATGTAATATAAGTAGTTCCAACAAAATTTGTCATATATGGTTATCAGATGATGGGCGGAAGGGGGAATGTGGTTGTACGTTCAATGTGGCCACTTAACCCAGCCAATGACAGGTCATAAGCCTGTAAACGCCTAGATAACCCTCATTCGTTTCCAGAGTTTCTCTGTCTTTGTTGGGATATCAATAATCTAGATATATTAAAAATGAATGTTAAGTTTGTATATATGTTTGTCCTTTATAGATTCGTTAAACCCGCTTATCCGATTGCAATAAGTTGTTCTAGAGAGTTGTTTTATTCACTCCTTGGGAAGGTTCCTGCATTATAACATCCATTTTATCATTTTTGTATTTGTGTATTTGATTATAATTTAGTGGACAGTTCCGGGTGAATTTTAGATATGCCATGTAATCGATAGTACCGTACATAGAAAGCTTATAAAAAATGTCGTGTCAAATAATTGCTGTACTGCAAAAGGCTGCTAATGTCGTTTTCATCCCACGCATTACAATTTATTTTTTATACACCTCGAACTTTTCTCATAACATTTTATAATTTATTTACACCCGATTCGGGCTTTTTTTCACAATAAAATTAGTGCTGTGAATTGGGTTTTGAGCTATCGAGTGTATTATTTACCTCCGGAAATGTTTTTTTAGTGCCAGATTTACTGCATTAGCATCATCGTAAGGTTTTTATTCTATATGAGAAAAAAAAAATCGTTTGACAAGGACTTCTCCTGATTGAGAATAACTCTGCAGAGCTCTGTTTTTTGCAATTAAATAGGAAAGAAAGTCAAAATTCCAAGCTCAACGACACCTAAAAATCGTTTTCTAGTGGGGAAAATAAAAAAGTTTATAACGTTTTCAAAACTATTATTTTTTACTATAGAATATTTTAAGTTTACTCTGTTATAATTTTTATGGCTATTCGAATAAAAATAATTAACAGACAATGAATTAGTTAAAGAAAAGTACCTACCTTATAATTCGTTTGGAATTTATATTATTAGGTAGCCTACCTAGAAGTATTTCTTCTTCGAGTACAAGAATCTTTGTTTGAAATTTTGGAGGATTTGCTACTAACTACTTTCCCTTATCCGCACCCCTATGGTGGCAATAGGGGCACTGCATTGGTACACCAAAGTGCCTGTATTCTTGATCATTTTATTACATGATAGTAGGATGATCAGTCTTTACGCTTCAGTTCCCAGTCCAGGGTATCGCACATGAAATATTAATGTAAAATAATAACATGTAATTATAAATCATTTATTTCATCTTGACCCTCTACGGGAATCGAACCGGGCGACCTAATACACGGTAGTAAAATGGGCTACCACTGTGCTACGAGGTGAACATATGGATCATATGGACTCGCACAATTCCCGAAAAATATTTATATTTCTATTGTATAATGCCGAATGATTTTTGTTTTTTTTTTTAATTGTTTTATAATTATCATCCCATCACTTCCCCTACTACAGAAATTGCTTCCCATGCACAGCGTTATGGATTTTTTAAATTCCAAAATGGCGGGCGTACCTTTTTTTTATAAAGTAAGGTAGGGTAATCGTTTTAAGGGTTTTTAAAGGGTGCTGATTTCGAATTTAGCGTTTATTTTTAAATCCAAGATGGCGGACGCAACCGTTTTTTTCATAAAATAAAGTTGGGTATCGTTTTAAGGGTTTTTTAAGGGTCCTGATTTCGAATTTAGCGTTTATTTTAAATCCAAGATGGCGGACGCAACATTTTTTTTCATAAAAGTAAAGTTTGAGTAATCGTTTTAAGGGGTTTTTTAAGGGTCCTGATTTCGAATTTAGCGTTTTATTTTTTAATCCAAGATGGCGGACGCAACTTTTTTTCATAAAATAAAGTTGGGTATCGTTTTAAGGGTTTTTAAGGGTCCTGATTTCGAATTTAGCGTTTATTTTTAAATCCAAGATGGCGGACGCAATTTTTTTTTCATAAAATAAAAAGTTGAGTATCGTTTTAAGGGGTTTTTTAAGGGTCCTGATTTCGAATTTAAGCTTTTTATTTTTAAATCCAAGATGGCGGACGCATTTTTCTTTCATACAAGGAATGTTGGGTATCGTTTTTAAGGTTTTTAGGGGCCCCTGATTTCGAATCTTAGCGTTTATTTTTAAATCCAAGATGGCAGTCGTCCCTTTTTTTCAGAAAATGAAGATGGGTAAGTCGTTTTAATGGTTTTGGGGGGGCCCTGATTTCGAATCTAGCGTTTATTTTTTATTCCAAGATGGCGGGTCGTCCCTTTTTTTCACCAAAGTGAAGATGGGATATCGTTTTAAAATGTTCTTGGGGGCTCTGATTTCGAATTAAGAGGTTTTTTTGAATATCCAAGATGCGGACGCCGATCTTTTTTTCATAAAATGAAGATGGGTTATATCGTTTTTAAGGGTGTATGGGCATCCTTGATTTCAAATTATAAGTTTATTTTGATTATCCAAGATGGCGGTACGCACCTTTTTTTTCATAAAATGAAGATGGGTATCGTTTTTAGGGCGTCATGGGCGTCCTGATTTCGAAAAAGTTTAAGAGTTTATTTTTTTTTTAAATTCAAGTTGGCGGACACACATTTTTTTAATTAAAATGAAGGTTTGCATCGTTTTTTAGGGCGTATTCGCGTACTGATTTCAAATTTAAAGTTTATTTTGATATCCAAGATGGCGGACGCACCTTTTTTTTCATAAAATGAAGAAGGGTATCGTTTTTTTAGGGGCGTATAGGCGTCCTGATTTTGAATTAAGAGGTTTTATTTTTGAAATCCAAGATGGCGGACACACAATTTTTTTCATAAAATAAAAGATTGGGTATCGTTTAAAGGGTGACCTGTTTTCGAATATAGAGTTTATAGTATTTGAAAATCCAACTTGACGGACGCACCTTTTTTTCATCTAAGAGTAAATTCCATTCATGCGTCGGACCCGCCACACACATTTTAAAAAAAAAAAATATGTCCCTGGGTGTCTTTTTCAAGGGTAATAGAAGTCCTCATATTAAATTTACGAGTCGGACAGCCAAAGAAATTTAATTGTTTATGCCAAGACGGGGATAAACAAAAAATATATTATAAATACCTACCCTGAAGCACTTGAAAAATAAAGTCACCAAAAATAAAATAAATAACATTTACACTATACCTTTATACATGCGGAGTATACACATTATACGAGTTATTCAAATTTCATAAATGCATTTATCATCAGAAAGAAAATACAAAGCATTCCTTCTATTACCAATTTCCAAAGAAACGAGATAAATCTTTTAAACTTCAATCGATATTTCTAGAATATCACCTGTTTCTTCTGCGGCAGCAACGCGACGGGTATCAGCTAGTATCTAATAAATAAGAGTTCATTCTTTCTTATTATTCCATCATCTGCATTTTACCATTTAATTACTTAGGAAAAGATTTTTTTCTCATGACCTCGCTGTTTTAATTACAAGATGGCTGGATGACACTGAAATGCCCATTTTGGTCATGAAGGAAAATGCAGTCGGACAAACCAAGACATGATCAGCACAGAAAGGAAAACATTGCATTGGCAAAATATGTTTTACCAAAATGATATTAAAAACCCCGATATGGTCCCGAGGTCGAGTGAGTAAAGTACCAGGCGTTTATTAGATATGAATACTTAAAACTATTTTGAAATATTTTGAGGGTAAATACAGGAAAAAAACCCTCTTTTTTTATCTCAAGTTTTGCACAGAAACCGAAAATATTATCTTTTCCCATTGCATTTAAATTAATTTACAAAATGGAAGATAAGGGATGAACGAGGAATAGGATCAAGGATTTATTCTCTTACTGCCTGTCTTTTTAATATTTGGCGATTTTTTTTTTGATCACGCTGTTTTAGGTAGGTAGAAAATTTTATATACATTTTTTTTTGGCATAAATAACTCATTTTCAGTTTCGTGGTATTTTTCTATACGTTAGTACGTTTTGGCAATGTCATACCTTGGACCATGATAACACCGCGTGTATGGCTTACGTTTTATTACTTATTATTTATTTATTATTTATTTGTCAATATTGACCTTCGTATTTAATCGTGTTGATCATGTTGTCTGCCCTTAAATGAAAAGTGGTTGTCACATGCGTGAAATATTTAATTATCACATTAACATAATTCTCCGAGGTCAAAACGATACCTACCTGTTTTATTTCGATACAAATTTCTTATACATTTCGTACTGATTTTGGGTGATTTCAATTACAATTGACTATTGTTGCTATCAAAGAGAGTGGATCGGGAAGGGAATATGGATGTCTAAGAGTATTCATTGGCAGGGGTAAGTCTGGGATTTACATTGATGTTTTACTACGAACATTTCATATTCCATAGATATAAATGTAACCAGGCGAACATAGTATTTTAAAAAATACAATTAAATTAGCACGTGATTAATTTATTCGATACTGGTGTATCACACATTAAAAGTTGCCCTAATGCAACCATTGTAATGTACGGATCAGGGAGAGAAGTTGTAGTATAAGTTATTTCAATCAAATGAATAAATGCATGCCAACCGATGAAATGGTGAATATGAAGAGTAAAATTTACCAGGAAAACAATATTGAGGAGGTATTTTGAATATATTTATTTAACTTCTTCATTTAACAATACGACATAAAAATTCGCAATTGCACGCCTGCCGATGATATTTATGGGTTAAGTGGCAACTCTACCAGGAACTACATAATATTAATCGTCAGTGGTCCTCGATTAAAAATAAATAAATAATTTTTTTAATCTAAATAATTTAACAATACCCAAAAAATAAACTTGCACGCCTGCGATGCTATGGTGTATCAGGAGATTCATCTCCACCAGGAAATACGAATAATAAAAGGAGGTTTTTGAATTATTTTATTCCCAGATCAATCCACAACAATGGCGTTTTATTTCAATTGTTTTTTTTATCACAATAAATAAAAAAGATTCCACTAACCATGTAGGTTTATCAGGTGTATTTCTTTAGATAGTCTTGCATATAGAAACATCGTAAATAAAAATAAAACATGAGAAACAAGATTTGATTTTAGCTGAGAAAACTTATACATATAAAGAATAACAATACATACATACATATTACATAGCAATGAGAGTGATATTAAAAGTATACCTATTTACTATTTGATTAAATAGATGCTACTTTGGTGGCCCCTTTTTAACAATGCTAAACGATACGCAGCCTGATTCATTTCCCTAGGTGAAGAATTGAAGATACTGGGGATTCGCAACTGTATTGAACTTTCGCATAGTATTATTGAATTTAGGTGATGATAAATTTCGCGAGGAACTAACTTGCCGTGAAATTATATAACGTGGTTAAGACTCTGAGCTTATAATCATCTCGGAAAAAAATACACAAGAATAAATCGATATTTAAACAGTCATTTACTGGAAGAACAGGACAGTCATTTTGAATAATAAATTCCAATCATTTCCTTTTACAATTTCACTGTCACCTTTATTTTACAATCAGCATTTAAAAAATAAAAACAATTAGATCACCCCTTTGCCGATATAATGTTTGGAAATACAGAAAATTCACTTCTCTACCAGGAAAAACATAATATTGAGGAGGTTCTTGAATTTATTTATTATATTTATTTATTAATTTCTTAATTTAACAATATTCCATAAAAATAAACAATTGCACGCCTGCCGATGATATTTAACGTATCAGGAAGACTTCGATCTCATACCAGGCAAACATAATACGTGTGAAGAGTGTCTCGGTTTATCGACGCTAAATAAAAAAATTCCGTATAACAATGGTATAACAGTAATAAGAAGTGTTGCCAGGCGAAAGTACTTTTGATAAAAATCCTCTCTGACCTACCCCTACGGGGAAATGGCGTGATGGTTAGTTAGTTAGTTAGTTAGGTACTATATTGGGTACATAAGGAGAGTACAAACATTAGGTAGTAGTAAAATACTTGCACATTAATAATATGAAACCCATGCCACCGATGAAAATCGGTGTATAATGGACAGAGATAAGGTAAAAAATTTAAAAGTTCAGGAATATTAGGATATTTTGAATTTATGAAGCGAATATAACATATTTACTGGGTTAGTTGGCGACTTATTGTGGTAAAAAAAAATTCTCCTCAGACTAGCAACTTGCATTCACTTAACAGTAAATCCTCCAATAGTGTACAATACAACCTATTGATAAGGAAACTCGGCTGCTATTTAAATTGATCTTTAATAATTGCATTCGGGGTAATTCGAGCGGATATTAAAATGATGAAGTGGATGAAAACATAAAAATTAGTGCAAAAATTAAAATATTGATAATATTGATATCAGTACTGGTGTATCATGAAGTGCCCTATGCAATAGGTCACGTCAAGATGGGTATGGATCTAGGGGTAGGAGTTGTATATATTACGTTATTTATCGTAAATTTTAAATGCACCGTTCCGATGAAATGTGATTTTAATCATGGAATACCCTAATATACATAGCTAATATTGCAAAAAAGATGAGTGATTTTGAGTTCCAATTAAATTAATTATTAACAGTAAATGATAGTTTTGAGCCGACGGTATATTTTATCTGGAGCTCCACATGCGCTCATTAATGCATAGATTTTTGACGTAATTGTTACTAACTTATGGAGAAATACTCATGGCCCATAAAACTACTGCGTTTTATGAACGCACTGCTGCAAATCTTGACGCAGTTAGTACATAAGTGGAATTTAGCCGCGTATTGAAATATTATATGAAAGAATCGTATCTTCATCAATAACCTTATAAAAAAATATGAAATATATTTTTTTGGTTTAGTTTAATAGTAAGTTTTATAGAATAAAATATACTTAGAATTTCAGTGGACGGCCTTGCATTAGTGTGGGTGGCTTTAAATACATGGGGCGAAGTGAATCATCGATCATGTGTATGTTATCACTAGAAGCTAAGAGCTGAATCACGATAACTATGGGCGTTCTGTAACACGGTGCTACGCTACTTGCCTTCATGTAACTAATTTGAAAATAAAAATACACTGGTCTTAGTGCAAACAATGCTAATTTATAATATGATTCTGTGTCAGGACAGAGTTGTGCGAATGGCGTTATATCTCTCTTCCCCCCTCTTCCGAGTAGTATGGCGTGACGCGTTGGATTAATTCACGTTATTTTAAAATTGTAAATCAATTTGTTTGGGTCTTTCTATACATTTTTTTTACAGACTCATAAACTCGTTTCACTCACTGATTTTAACATAAATCTTAGTAAGGTAATGAAAAAAAAAATGTAAATTTGATAAGAAACAAATAATAATTATGTTTCAGTAATAATAATAATAGAATACTGTTTATTGTGCAATTCAAATAACAATGAAATTGGACAAAACCATATTGCCATATAACTTGCAGAGTTTTCTAAAAAATACTCGATTTAATAAAAAGGATTTTAAAGAAAAAATAATCATATGTTGAGAGTGTAAATTATACTGGAAATTTATTTGATTGGAACCAATATCATCGAGAAATTGAGTACGAAGTTTTTTTTTTTTTTTTTTTTGCATAATTGTTAGCAAATATCATGTATTTAGTCAAAATTAATACTATTCATAAAGACAAACAAAATAAAAAAACGCGTTTTAATTAAGAAATTTCCAGCAATTTTACTTTAATCTGCTGTACTTATGTAAAAAAACTATGTGAAAGAAAAAAATTTTTTTAAAGCTCTGATTTAAGTAAGTCGATATTACACACAATTTCGTCTCCAAAATACGATGTTGATTCACAAGTTTTCGGTTTGTACTAGAGTTTTTAAGTTACACCGTGTAGATTTAAAATTTAATTTTAACAGTGCGCGACAGTTCGATCAACGATCAAAACCGATTCCCCCTCATGACAGTCCCTGAATGGTAAGGCTCATCCGAACTTAATTACTTACAAAAAGACGATATACAAGTTTCAAAAATTTGCCAAATATGGTTATCAGATGATGGTCAGGAATGGGGAATGTTGTAATACATCAAGTGGCCCTTAACCCGAGCCAATGAACAGGCCTGTAAAGCGCCTAGATAATCCACATTCGTTTCCACGAGTTTCTCTGTCTCTGTTGGGCATATCAATAAATATTGTTATTAGCCCAGCTCTGGGTAATAATCCAGTATAAAAAATTGTCTACAAGTATTTGTACACATTCAACATGTTGTTAAAAATAATAATGTATCTAAATTTTATTGAAGAATCCTGCCGTGAGTATAACAGTATTTGTATACAAGTTTTTGTGATCATTCAAAATGTTGTTAACCCTATTTTTCAATGATATTTTGCAGAAGTCATAATACCTAAATGATTGTCGCTGACTTAATTTTATAGGTCATGCGTTGCATTTGGTTGAAATGAAAAAAAACGACAAATTGTGGCATTTCATTACCATCACCATTTCATATCGGCTCCCTATGTGGAGCATATGGATTCCACAAACAACTTCCAAGCCAAGCGATCGGTCGTCAATTCCCGCGCATCCCTTACGTCTCGTAGTTCTGGGGTTGGGTTGGTGTTATGGACCCTCCTCTCCACTGGGAAGTCTTCGCCTGTTACTTTTGTTTGTTATTATTTCTTCTGTATACAGGGTGTGACAAAACTCGATGTAAAAGCGGGAAACCAGTGAATCTACATAATATTTGGAGTCGATTTTGTAGAATAAAATTTTTTGATTTGACCCTTAGTTTTCGAGAAAATTGAGTATAAGTATAAAGCTGATTTTTTTTTCCTAATTGTAATTAAATATCATTTATTTAGTCAGATTAATATTATCCATAAAGAAAACACAATTACAAAACGCGTTTTAATAAGAATTTGAGCAATTTTACTTAATCTGCCATACTTATAAAAACTTTTGTAAGAAGAAAAAAAAAATTTTTTTTCAAGCTAAGAATAAAAAGTCATATTACACAATCGTCTCCAAATACGATGTAGATTCACCAGTTTTCCGCTTGTACATCGAGTTCTGTTACACCCTGTACACGTATTATGTGTAAATTGCTTATTATAATGATTTTGGTGACTTTTTCATTGTTTTCTTTTACATGTATATATTTGTATTTTGTATTTTTTTGTAAATAAATAAACGGCGATATTGAGGGGGGTGACTTTAGAGGGGTGGGGGAATATGCAAATATATCCTACTCCTCTCTCACTAAACTGCATAGAGTAGATGAAATAGTAGAATATTTTTCCTCTATGTGCAGCTGAAAGAAAGTCCTCCAGGACTCAATAACAGCTGTGGGCAACACGGTCGATAAATTAATGCTTGTCTCGACCTTGTATCGTCGATTTTCTATGGATTTAGCCCTGAGAGCCGAAAAGCCTCTATTAAAAAAAAGTATTGTAAATGCATACCTCAGCACGGGTATTGCCCAGTGAGGTATTTCATAGATCTAAAAAAAATGCAAAGTAAAAAATATTTAAAAAAAAAAATACATCGTTTTTTAGGAGACGCTTTTTAGACGATTGCTGTACGTAAACTTATTATGGGTATGTACGCAATGGTATTTACTAGGGATGCTAGGCTATCAGTCATTATGGAGGAGGAGGGACGTCCATTTGGGTGTTCACTTCTTTCAGGTGATTGGTGGTCGCATACATAACTCAGAAATTCTGATGGATGTAGGTCTGTTCGTACCTGATAACTATCTTCGACAAAGACAGCATCGATTGTTTTACCTGCCAATATGCAGAACCAACCTGCCAATGGTTATGCCTGTTGGTAGAGCAATCTTGTTACTTAATCGCATCACCTCGGATGTCGACTTATTTCACGACAGTGGGTCTTCCGTTAGGAAAGCACTTTCTAACTTTTAATTTTTCTTTCTATACTTTTTTATATCATTATACTAACATAACTATCTATTCATGTCATGATTTATTATTGTATTGTATTTAGTATGATTTGTATTTAGAATTAATTGGATTTTTTTTATGTAATGTTCTAAATAACTGAAATAAATAAATAAATAAATGATAGCCGGTCCACTTCCTCCTTTTAAGTGCCGAGGGAGGTAAGGTATATAATGAGCCCCGCAGGACGCCACGAGAGTACCGTGAACTCGGGTAATATGATCCTCTCGGTGGAGGCATTATGGCACTAACCCCGGTATAATACGGTGTACGGTCTGCCAAACTGCAACGGATGTACTGGTAGTTATTACAGGGACTACTCATAACAGGACACGCTGCTCTCAGGGTTGCGTAAAAAATATTTTATTCGCTTGTTGGAAGAAATGGGCCAAAAAACGATTTAAAAAAAATAATAATTTAACTAACTAACCATCACGCCATTTCCCCGTAGGGGTAGCAGAGAGGATAGAACGCCACACCACTCCTGACAGACTTCCTTTGCTTCCTCTACATTCATACATCTTCTCATGCACATTATTCCGACTTTTCACATGTCCACTTTCAAGTACTTGACGTACCTGGTCATGTCATGTCTTTCGCGGCCTTCCGCGGCTTCTACATCCAGGCACACTTGCATTTTAACTTATTTTAGCCGTTCTTTCATCACTCATTCGCTCCACATGACCAAACCATCTTAAATGCCCTTTCCTAATTTTGTCGATAATGCTTATCTCAGCCTTGCACTCTGCTCTAATTTCGACATTAGTGCACCTATCATACATAGTCTTAACACACATACACCTGACAGATCGCATTTCAACAGCATTCAGTCTACTTTCATCCTTCTTTTTCAGTCACCACGCTTCACTACCATACAAAAGGGTTGGTACCAGAACTCCTTTAAAAAAATTTAGACGGTGATTTATATCTTAGGTATGAAACTTTTAATATTTTTATTTTTGTTATGTCTGCAATATATTTTTAAATATCGTAATCGGAATATCCCGCTAAAATAGGTAATTATATGATAGGTGCGTCTATTAATATTTTAACCATGTTTTGATGTAAGTAGCGCCTAAAATAGAAAAAAGTACATAGTCACTTCTCTGGTTCTATGCATCAACTATATATTCAGTACGACCCTTTTTGTGCGCTTAGGAGACAGGTCTGGTGCTTTTAAAACATCCGAATGCGGTCAATCCGTTTTTAAATATGTTTTTACGAGGAATCTTTTGAATTTGAATTTTTTAATTTTTCACAGTAAATTACAAATATTCATTACTATTCAAACAAATAAAAAACGGAATTAAAAAATATAGTACACTCCCGTATTACCCCAGTGCATCCGTATCGAAAGTAAAACTTAATCGAGTAAACAAATTTTGAACAAAATCAAAATGTTGTTTATAAATAATAAAAAGTACGATAAATACGGAGTTCTATAAAAATAACTAGCCAACTCAATCAATAGTACTGTCGTTATAACTTAGAACAAGTTCTATGGTTAGAGTTGATTCAACTATGGCGACAAATGTATGGCGTTCGGAAAGTCGCGAGTTTCTGCACTTGAAAGTTGGAACTGGTTCCTACCGAAGGCTGCCCGTGGTCTGCAATATACCGCGGTGTATATATGCCATCTAGCACCTAGTTATACCGGCTAGACTTGTCAACCGAGGGAAGAACGTAAGTACACAAAATGGCGGCTATTTAAACCTAATGGACGGGTAATACAAACATTTTACTAAATCCACCCACTTGGTAATCATTATTAACATTACATTACGTAAATTCATCCGTATTTTTATCACACTAACAATCTTAAAATCGCGGTTTAGCTTGTTGAAAAAATCGGTAGAGTTGGCTGGACTAAAAAAAGACTCAATAGTCTTTAAGACAGTCTAGGGAAAGGGTGGGGCTATCATTTTGAAAATACGATTAAATATGACAGAGAAGAGATAAATGGTTTCTCTGATAACCGTTGTTAGTAACATAATTGTTACGTATTCAAAATTTAAAGAAACAATAGCCGGAATGGCCTTATATTAGTGAACTGGCCCCGCGTGGAAAATGCATTTTTTAGTTCTACGGGAAATGAAGATATTAAACAAATTATGTCCAATATTGTCGCTACCCCTTTGACATTACGGTTGTTTTCCTTTAATTATTTTAGCGTTGACAGATATTATTGATATCCCAAAAGAGACAGAGAAACTCTGGAAACGAATGTGGATTATCTAGGCGTTTACAGGGCTTATGCCTTGTCATTGGCTGGCTGGGTTAAGTGGCCACTTGATGTACTTCAACATTCCCCATTCCGCCCATCATCTGATACATCTGATACCATATACGACAATTTTTTTTGAAACTACTATATATAATGAACTCGTCTTCGTCGTTCCGCATTACAGAAAATTTCTATGCTGGTGACCTCTGTTGAGAAGATTGTTAAGCATTTTTTGGCAATCATCTTTATTAGTATTAGTAATAGAATTTACCTACACTACCTGGTTTCGGAAGTAAAGTTCTCCCATCGACTGGTGAAAAGACACTTTTGTTGGTGAATTAGAAACATATAAAAACACATCTTTATAATAGGATTGATGTTTAATTGATATTTAAGAGATTTTAAGGTTTAAAAAAAGCTGACAGTATTTAGTATGGAGCTGGCTGACTTTAAAGTCCCAAATTGCATTCTGCAGAAAACAAACAGATTAACCTAAACCTAAGTTTTTTTAATGGCGTGGCTGTTTTCTACAGAAGATTTTAAAGCGAAATTTTTGCAATCGGTAGATCATTCATTTGGAGAAACTTAATGTTATTTTGTGTGAAAGCTGCCTGGCTGTTTAAAGCAGAACACGAAATACATTTCACTCTATACTGTAGCATTATTAGCTCAGTTTCGCCTAAATTGTAAACTGGCTGCTTTCTGCATAACTGCGTTAAATCATCATATCACATGGCAACACCCGCGTACAAATTACCGTGATCTAGAACTAATACGCGAAGTGTTTTTTGCCAGTAATTTGCGATTTTTCATGTTTTTTCTAGCATATTTGATGTGTCATTGCTGTCATTAAGAGGGCACTATGCCACGCGACCTCGGCCGCTATTCCATACAATCGCATTCCTCAATTTTCTCCCTGGAATTTAGCACTAGATCGATGATTTTTAGCACTAGAGCGTGTTTGCAGGGCATTATTTTTTTCGATATACATAATTATTTTAAAAATTAAACGATACAAACACGTTTTTGGTCGATATCTAAAACTGGCGAATAAATCGAGGAGATTTGAGGACTACGATTGAACGGAAGAGGTCACGTGGCAGCGTAGCCTCTTAAAGCCTAGTAACTTTATTACCAAGACACAGCTGGGAGTAGAAGTAATCGTGTTGCCACCGATCCGACCAATAATAGTAATGAAAGTGAACAAAGAAATTCCAGCTGTCAACTGTATTAGCTATTGGTGACTGGTGAATGGCAACCACTGGTGACCTGATCAATATTCGGTACGATTGCCTGCAGAACGGTAACCGAACATGCCAAGAACTTGTATACTTTACAAGAAAACTAAGAAAAAATCATCATTGTATTACATTCAATTACGTTTTTGACGTGATAACGTCTAATAAATCGATGAACGCCGGCTGCACACACGAAAAAGCATGACTCATTGTCACGTTCCGCCCGAGCCGAGTGTGCAAGCGAGAGCGCGGAACAAGCGATAGAAGCACGATCGGCCTAAGCGTTCGGTTTGTGACGCATCTATCTCTATTCCACTCCATCGGCCGATGCGTGGAATAGAGATAGATGCGAGTAGAAGGGAGACAGCAGCAGCACACAAGCTACAAGTGAAATTAACGAGTGCAAAAAAATTATAATTTATGGAAAAAATTGTAATTTTCAATTTACTCCTGCTTTGTATTATACAAAATAATGATAATTCAGTAATAATAATTCAATTCAATTCATTAAAGTATGCTATTTTTCATCAATGTTTTCTTATGACGTTATCACGTAAAATTATCGTCCGTAAACCGACTTTACAGACAAGTTTTTTTTTTTACATAGATAGGCTACTTTCTTCCGTTCCCGTCATGTCCTAGTCCTAGGAAGATTGAGTCAATTTTGACTCAATCTCAACTTGTTAGAGGATAACAGAATGATTAAATGTATTAGATAGTGAAAGATAGATATAGTTATCTTTTTTTCAATGCAAAATACAAATGGAACATAATATTTTGACCGTTCTATATCCAAGTCCGTGAGCGATATTTTAAATATGAATTCTATGGTAAAAATATAACGGGAAGCCCTCATTTTGTTTTTTTTTTTTTCATTTTACAGGATACAATGAAAGTCCCACCCTTTCCCTAGACTGTTTTAAAGGCTATTGAGTGTTTTTTCAACCCAGCACAACTCTGCCGATTTTTTCAACAAGCTAAACCGCGATTTTAAGATTGTCAGTGTGATAAAATTCGGATGAATTTACGTGATATACGCGAACAAATGCAAACAGGATAACTCAAAATGGCAGTAAAATTAAAACAATTTGTCACTAAGCGGGGAGTCCATTTTCATTTTGCTATCGGCGACGTTTTGTATGTGCCACCGACTTGTTATAAATATAGGGCAAAACTCGTATTTTTTTCCAGTCTCAGTAGTACACCGCTTAACCAATTTTCTGATTTGATTCAATTAACCGAAAGAAGAAAAAATACTCTAACTTCACGACTCAGGCGTCATAAATAAAAACTCATTCAAAAATAATAATCGTGTCTAATTTTTCTCGGCTACCTAATAAATTGACACAAAAACCTGGTACACTTGTGGGTGTCAGTCCAACACTTTTGCTAAACAAATTTCATTTTCATTCAATCCACTAAAGTTCGATTATTCACCAAAAGCGGCAAACACATTTCAGCAGTCCTTTAATCGCCCTTTTGCCAGAAGTAGATTTTGACAAAGTACCAATACTGGTTTTATTTCTCCGGTTATGGCAGTTGGAACATGACGCAACATTTCATTCAATTTACTTAGCTATCTTTAGATACTATTACTACTATTTTCCATAACTCGCGCTCATTGTGTATAGGGCACTGCATTGGTACAACAAATGCAATGAATCTTGATTATTTGTTACATGAAGGCAAGATGATCAATCTCACGCTTCAGCGCCAGGTATCGCATATATATGAAATATTTTAATGAGAATCGAAATGAATGTGTAATTTTCACCTGGGAGATCGAACCGACGACTTTATGCATGGCAGCCCAACACGTTAACCGCTACACCAGTAGCTCAATCATAATGAACATACGTTCATATCACGGTCGCGTTGACAAGCACCATAGATGAAATGCATACTTTGACAAATGTTTCGTTTTATTGATTTAAATCAAATAAATGCCATGATAAATTGTGCACTAACAATTAAAACTATATAAAACTAAATTATTTTACTTAACTTACAGTTTTGGCGTATTTTCCATATTTAAAGCGGTAATTTATTAAGCGGCAAGTTCCATTGTGATCGCGAAAACGTTAAACATCCATGGTAAGAAATCGTTATCACGTCGCTTATTACCACGTCGATAGTTATCTGTGATTGAGCTACAGGAGGTAGACATATCTAAAATGCACCAGCCTTCGAACTAGAATTTACTAGAAGGGGCGTTACCATACAAATTTTCTAAAAATAACGCTTTTAGAGTTAATTTCATAACAACACTTATTATCAAATTCAAAATCTTCCAAAACCGTGGTTCGGAATTCAACTGTAGCAAAATATATTTAAAATTTGTTTAACGGCACCGCATACATTTTTATACACATTTTTACGCCGTCAATTTAAACGATATAATAATAATAATATACGGTATAGTAATACAGTCTCTCTCGGTAAATTCAAGCCATCTTTAGTAAATAGTTAATAAAATATGTATCCTGCCCCAATTTTTCAAAATTACTAAACTTATTCGTAAAATCATTACCCCTAATTACTGATATCAGATGGAAGCTGGCATTCCAGTAGTCCATGCGCTATGTAGCTGCAAGATGACTTGGATTCTAGACTGCTATCAGTAGAATTAGTATTTCATTAGTATGTCATTTTAGTAAAATTGTTTGAATTTAATTTGTACGTGGGTGAAGCTGAAATTCCAACCGTCCATACGCTTTGTAGCTGTAAGACGAATTGGGGTTCAGTACTTCACCTACGTATAGATTTAGTATCATTTCTTAGATAATCGTTGTCTCAGATCCTTTATTCATAAATTGGGAATGGAATTAACTAAGAATATCGAGTGTACAGCGCCCTTGAGGTGATTTCTCACAAAATGGGCGCTTAATAAATTATCCAAAATAATAATAATGATAATAATCGCAGTAATATGTAGCTTTATATGAATGAGTGTTAAACTTTAGTAGGTACCTACCTAACCTTCACGTGTGCCGTTGAATGACTTCAAACAGATATAACTAGATTATGAATCATGGCATTGAAATGCGCTGAAACTGCTTCATTGCAATATCCTATCAAGGAAGAAAAAAGTCATTACATTATTACTAACAAGACATAATACCTACATAAATACCAAACTAATATGTGAAGTGACATGACGCCATTTTGTGTACTGTTCCGCGTACAGAGAGGAATTTGTCGTTTTTTCATAATAAAACATAATACCACTACTACTCGACATTGTAAGGAACACAGAGGTGAGGCGACGGACGCAGCAATCATGGGTGTCAACCGTCATCGGGCGAAGGCGTTACGGCTACAGAAATAGCATTAAAATAAAAAGTGCAATTAGGTTCTTATAATTTAAAATATTAACCAAAATTCCCAAAACTCCCAACTAATTGACCTTATTTCAAACGTACCCGCGAATAATCACTAGCCATGCTAAGCGCCACCCAATGAACATACAAAATCCTGTCATAAGCAAATACTAACTCTGCTTTTTTTTCAGAACAAATATCATCTTTATTCTCCGCATAAATGTGAATGTGTGTGTTCATTTTCAAACTAAATTTGTCAAGGAACATGCGTTGCTTTTTTTATGGTTCATTTTTATAGTTTTTTAAATGCGTATAAATATAGGTAGGTTTTTTTTTTTTTAAATAAAAAAATAAATAAATTTTGAATCTACGCATACTTTATACTTTACTGGCATGAACTACAATTTTCGAAATATTTTTTTCGTTAGATAGGTAGGTATATTCAATAGATTTGTTTTTTATACTGCCTACCCTGATTCAAAACTCTGTGCACGCCACTGATTACTACGTACTCTTCCCGAGAGCTCTTGGCTCTCGGGAGACTCTCGGCGTCTCGGACGTCCACTTTCGACAGAGCTGCGGGACGTGGACCTAACTTGGGAGGATGCACGGGAACTTGTAATCGATCGCACGGCTTGGAGGCAGTTTGTGGAATCCATATGCTCCACATAGGGAGCGCATATAAAATAATAATGGTCACTATGCGCACCATTATGTGTATAAGGAAAATAAGTAGTGGTATGTCGTTCCATAGTGTATCAATGTGAATCCATCCTTCTCGTGAACTCCAATACCTGATCTTCAGAAGAGAGGAAAAAGGTTATATTAAAACATCGTCGTTGTTTTAATTGTCTTGGGAATCATCCGAAATTGCAATGTAAATCATTAAATAAATGTGCTATATGTAGTAACTCGCATCACACATCGTTACATATAAATCCACCGGTTTTATTAGATGAAAAAGATTTAATCAACCAAAAACTGAAGACCGCTCGAGTACCTCAAAAAATGATTTAAGTTTAGTTACAGTCTCAAAAAATCGTCTAGAAACGCAGACCATTCGGGTTCTGCCTACTGCTCTTGTTAAAGTTTCCAACCTTTATGGAGATGAAACCCATGCCAGATTTTTAGTTGATTCATGTTGTAAAAGTAACGACGTTTATAAATAAATAAATAAATAATGATTTTTGTATAATACCTTTATGTTACTTATTTTAACGCCCGTAATATTTTTTACAGCGTTAAACAAAGTTTTTATAGCAACATCACGACCGGTTAACCATTAACTTACTGATATGAGAGCGAAATAATAATGTAGATAAACGCGCTACCACCACAGGAGAAAAACGTACATCATACCATATGTGGAGCATATGGAATCCACAAACTGCCTCCAGGCCAAGCGATCGGCCGCCAGCTACCGTGAATCCTCCCAAGTCAAGTCCTCGTCCCGCAGCTCTGACGCAAACTGGCGACGGATTGCCAACAGTGGACGACCAGGACGCCGAGAACCTGATGCCTTCTAAAATAGGCGAGCATGGTTAAGGCTCTCGGTAGGCATACGTAGTATACGGCCTAGCCAGCCGAAACGCATTCGCCGGATGACGGTAGATACCGAGGGTTGCTGTGTCCGTTGCCTCACCTCTGTGTTACTTACAAAGTCAAACCACCGCACACCTAATATTCTTCTAAGACACCTATTTTCAAAACTCAGAAGTCTGGTATTTTGACAAAAATACATCTACCGAAAAACGATATTTTGAAAACTTTGCTTTTTGGCACTCTACATAAGTGTTTGTATGTATTTATTAAGTGTTTGTTTCACTTAATCTGATAAGTTACTAACGCCCTTGAATTCGATACGTTTCAATACACTAATCAGACTAACATCAAAACAATTAGAAAAAACCGTGCCATGAAATCAGACCTCTTTGTTCTGTGTAGTGTAATTAATCGATTTTTCGACGAAATAATTAAAAAGTTCACAGATAATCTAAGCAAGTAATAATAAAAAATAGCGGTGAGCTGAAAAATTCAACACTAAAGGTCTGAAAAATAAACAATAAATAACGGGTAAGACAAAACGTAAGTTCCTGTGTTTAAAAATAGCTGAAATACAGCAGACTGCGGCTGCACATCACTAAAATAAGTTTGAGAAATACAGCAGACTGTGGCTGCACACCACTAAAATAAGTTGGAAAAATTCAGCAGACTGCGGCTGCACATCACTAAAATAAGTTTGAGTAATACAGCAGACAGCGGCTGCAAATCACTAATATAAGTTGGAAAAATACAGCAGACTGCGGCTGCACATCACTAAAATAAGATTGAGAAATACAGCAGACAGCGGCTGCAAATCACTAAAATAAGTGTTTGAGAAATACAGTACACATATATTATAATAATAATAATATATGTCATGATTCCTTTGATTATGATAAATATTTAATCACGACAATACTCTTGTGCTACCGACTTAAATGATCAAAAAGGCGAAGAAATAATTATATTATAAACAACATATGTGCCCTTATTGGTTGAACATGAATACGGTTGGAGTTATATTTGTTTGTGTCTATGGGCTCTATTCACACGTCCGAATGTTCCGCGAATGTTACCGGACGAGCCGTGCCGATGTTGCCTTCCGTGTTCCGTAGCCTTCAGTGGTTTCCGTGATAGGGGCAAGCGATGTGTACCAACCGACAAAGCAAATACAAATAAAATTGGAAGGTGAATGAAAAGAGTTTGAAAAAAAAAGAACAAAAAAAAAAAAAAAAAAAAAAAAAAAAAAAAAAAACGCGTAAAAAAAATCAGAAACGCAGACCAAAAGGGGCGGGAAACAAAAAAAAAAAAATTGACAAAGAGAGGAATCTGGTTATTTTGTACATATGAGCGTGCTTCTTTTAGACACGAAGATTCTGACCTGTAAAATTAATCTTGCACGGGTCGATCTATCCAGAGCCCTTTCGACTGCCTGCCAAATTCAGCATCGCAAAAAGGTTATGGGCTCTAAATTTAGGTCAGAGTAACAGTATATACAATACTAACCCGTTCCTTACGAGGGAGCGTTCTTGAATTGTACCACTGCATCTAAAATGACTTTTTTTTTCTTGTGGACGGGCTGTTTGCTATTATTTAAGAAGAAATATTTCTTTTTGTATAATAATTATTTTACTATGTAAACAAATATGATAAACACTTACATGTGGAAAGTAACACCATTTTTTTTCTTAATTTTATCCGTACGGTTTTTTTACACGGTTTTAATACACAGGAAGGCATTTCGGAATGTTTTCTGAACGTCCGACTCTGCCGGCGGTTAAAGAAATACTGAATACGCGTCTGGCGGAGTCGGAGTTTTGGCGTAGTTAAAGTGTCATTCATTTTTTTGGGTTCAGTTCAAATCTAAGTAAATCAATTATAGTTCGCATGTAAATCCCCAGAATGATATTACGGCACGATCGGCCCTCTTGTTCCAGATAATATAGTTAAATGCTATTTATTAGTAGATTAAATAATGCGTTTCGTGCCTTTTAGCCAATTATTGAAGTTATACTTCTTTGCCGCCGTTAGACACTTTGGGGTGGGATGTTGGTCGATAAACCGCGTCACGATGACTGATTTTTAAGAGAAAATGGCGCTTAAGAGAGAAATTATCCACAGTCCTCTGATGCTTGTTTTGGTACAGTTGACTTTGACAGTTGTCATTTCTTTAGTTTATTTACTTCTTACGCGTCATTTTTAGCGGAATTATCTTTTTTTTAATATCGCTATTGCAATGGCTTCGGTTTTTCTCCCATATCTTAAAGATGAAAGACATGATTATAGAAGAAATAAACTGATATAATTGATAATATAGGTGAATAATATAATAATGAAATGTCACGTAATAATATATTGAATAATATTGAAAAATGTCTTATATTTTCATTTATATATCCTGTCTGTTTGTGTGCGTGTCGTGGGTGTATGAGAATGGCCAAAGATGTATAACTTCCACCGTGTGGTCCGACGCACACCGATTTTATTACTAGGTACTACTTTGTTGGATTTTATTTTCCTAAAAAATAAATTGATTACCCAATCAAATACTTTCCGTATGGGTGTTTTAGAATGGCCATGTATAGAAAAATTAAATCCCTAAATTAGTAAACTACAAGAAAGACTGAATTATTACCGGTATTTTAGTTAAAGCACTATCCATAATCCTATGTAATCCGTTCAGCTAACAATGTAATCCACGGATATATATTTTTGTAATTTCCCTCACCACTCACCACATCACAATGCACCAAACGTTTTAAATCGACTACTAACTTATTTATTACGCCATTGTCAGTGACCATTATCTTATCTTTCTAAAATACAAATAAAACAGGGTTGCCAAAGTAAGTTTAAATGTTATCAATACTGAAATTATTTTTTAAACTAAATAATCATGTTCTGTGTTGCCAATGATGTTTATTTTACATAAATGGACTATTTTCTTCCGTTCCTTGTCATGTCCTTGCCGTAGGAAGATTCAGACCATGAATGCAATCTCAATTGGTGTAAAAATTAATTTTCTTTTCATAAAAAGTCAAACTTATCAATCCTAAAATTATTTTTTAACTAACTAACTAACTAACCATCACGCCATTTCCCCGAAGGGATAGGCAGAGAGGATAGAACGCCACACCACTCTGTCCTGGCATACTTTCTCTTGCTTCCTCCACATTCATACATCTTCTCATGCACGCACGTCGATTATTCCGACTTCTTACATGCACACTTTCAAGCACTTGTTTTACTTGATCATGCCATGTCTTTCTCGGCCTTCCTCGACTTCTACATCCAGGCACAGTCGCATCATATATTTTTTTAGCCGTTCTTTCATCATCCATTCGCTCTACATGACCAAACCAACGTAAAAGACCTTTTCTTAATTTTGTCGATAATGCTTATCTCAGCCTTGCATTCTGCTCTAATTTCAACATTAGTGCACCTATCATACATAGTTTTACCACACATTCGCCTGAGAGATCGCATTATTTTTCAGACCAAATAATCATGTTCTGTCTTGCCAATGATGTTTATTTTACATAAATGGACTATTTTCTTCCGTTCCATGTCATGTCTTAGTCCTAGGAAGATTCAGACCATGAATGCAATCTCATTTAGTGTTGTTCTTTTCATAAAAAGTCAAACTTATCAATCCTAAAATTATTTTTTAGACCAAATAATCATGTTCTGTCTTGCCAATGATGTTTATTTTACATAAATGGTTTTCTGAACAAGAAACTGTACAGTTTTCAGTCCCGTTAAAAGTGCGTATTGGTCGTTATGACGACATGGATCTTAATATACACAATAATCATGATACAAATAAAAAAAATTGGTAAAATTATTATAAAATAATAAATACAAAACATGATAATATATTAATCATTATCATGATAAATAGTCATATGTGAGTATTATCAAAAGATAAAGCTCGATAATCCAGTCCTAATAATGTTATCTATTTGTGTTTTAGATAATTATTGACGACTGAAATATATTAAATTATTATTAAAAAACAAGTTTGTATTACCATGGGTCTACTAAAAGAAGTTGTAATGCATGTGTGCCAGGATGTGGAAGCCGAGGAAGGCCGAGAAAGACATGGCATGATCAAGCACGACAAGTACTTGAAAGTGGACGTGTGAAAAGTCGTAATAATCGACGTGTGTGCATGAGAAGATGTATGAATGTAGAGGAAGCGAAGTAAGTGTGTCAGAACAGAGTGGTATGGCGTTCTACCCTCTCTGCCTGGATGCTGAAATGCCTGAAATGGCGTGATGATTAGTTGATTAGTTAGTTAAGTCATAAAATTTATTTTTACTACAACTTCTACAACTTTCCCTTGTCTGCAACCCAATGGTGCATAGGGCAATGCATCGGCACACCAAGTGCAGTGATTCTTGATCATTTTATTACATGTACAGTCTTACGCTTCAGTACCATATCACCACGCGTCCCGATGATCTGATAATAAACTATAACTTAACTCTTATAATGAGAAAAACTATTTAAAATAATATAATAGATACGGGCCCCAGAATTTTCAAATTCTTTGACATTGGAATTGCGAATCACATAAAAGTCTCTGTCGGGATATTAATAATATCTGATATCAGCCCAGCATGGGTAATTTGTCTACAAGTATTTGTATACATTCAAAATGTTGTTACAAAAAAGATTTACTGGTTAAAAAAATAAAGCAAACTGGAGAGAAAAAAAAAATGGAGAGACATCTTCAGGCGTCTTCTAGTAAGTAATAAAGCTCAGTAGAGCCTTACTTACTAATAAAAATGATTGCCAAAAAAATGCTTCACAATACCAGCATAGAAAATTTCGGTAATGCGGAACGACGTAGACGAGTTCAATAAATATTAGTTCCAAAAAATTTGTCATATATATGGTTATCAGATGATGGGCGGAATGGGGAATGTTGTAGTACATCAAGTGGCCACTTAACCCCGCCAATGACAGGTCATAACCCTGTAAACGCCTAGATAACCCACATTCGCTTCCAGAGTTTCTCGTCTCTATTGGGATATCAATAATATCAAATAAAAGTATTTCAATACGTAGTAAAAATTGGGAATAAAATCAACAATTCAGATAATTTCTAGAACTAACATTACAAAAATTATAACATTTCAACTTCAAAAATGGTCAATAAAAAAGATTTAGGAATATTCACGTTTTCACGATTTTTTAATCACATTTTCAAGGTGTACAAATAATAAAACACCGGAGCGCGCGGAATCTTTTTTTGTACCGAAAGGTACGGACGTGGTAACATCCTGATATGTAACTAAACGCAAGTCGTGATGTTAATTGACCCTTGGATCAGGACCAGGTAAACAAACACTCACCAACAAGAAGAAACAAAGCACAAGGTTACGTCAGTCTTCCCGTCAACATGCTGTTACGTCATCCACGCCTTGGAATCATAACGCAAGCAAGTTGCGAACCCTGGCTGATGGAACTGTCTATCATTTTTTTTAACCACCGAACTATTGGTAACCCCGTACAGAGAACATTGCGCATTAGGATGACGCGCCCAATAATAAACTGCACCCGCAAAATAATACGGGACAGTAAACTGTACAGTTTCCTGTGCAGTCTGAAAACTGTCCCGTTTAAACGAAAACAGTAAATGGCGATAGCTTGAAACAGGTGGAAGAATTTGTATATCTGGGAAGCATGTTCACTAGGGATGGAAATATGGATAAGGACATTGAAAGGAGGGTTATTGCTGGTAACAGAGTTAATGGTGCCTTGAAGTCGGTCGTATCTTATAAGTGCTTATCAAAAGAGGCTAAATTGGCAGCTCATGATGGAGTTCTGGTACCAACCCTTATCTTATGTATGGTTGTGAAGCGTGGTGTTGGAAAAAAAAAGATGAAAGTAGATTGAATGCAGTTAAAATGCGATCTCTCAGGCGAATGTGCGGTAAGACTGTGTTCATGATAGGTGTACAAATGTCGAAATTAGAGCAGAGTGCAAGGCTGAGATAAGCATTATCGACAAAATTAAGAAAGGTCTTTTACGATGGTTCGGTCGTATGTGGGGTTCTAAAACGATACTGAATTCAGGGTTTTTTTTTTGTTAACGACTAAAAAATAACCCTGTATATGATAGGTGTACAAAGGTCGAAATTAGAGCAGAGTGCAAGGCTGAGATGCATTATCGAAGCCGAGGAAGGACGAGAAAAAGACATGGCATGATCAAGTAAAACAAGTGCTTGAAAGTGGGCAGTAAAAAGACATCGGAATAATCGACGTGCGTGCGTGAGAAGATGTATGAATGTGGAGGAAGCAAGAGAAGTATGCCAGGACAGAGTGGTGTGGCGTTCTATCCTCTCTGCCTACCCCTTCGGAGAACTGGCGTGATGGTTAGTTAGTTAAATTATTAGCTATATGTACAATTTTCTGTGAGCAAACATACGATAATAACTTACAATCGCGCTTAGAAAATACACTATATTTAGCGTGTCTTTAGACAGACTGCACAGTTTTCTGAACAAGAAACTGTGCAGTTTTCTGTTCCGTATAAAGACCGCTTAAGAAATAGAAACTTTTTTCGCCGAGAAATTAAAAAGGTTTTTAACACATTTATTTTTAATAGCTAGTGTTGTAAATGTGTGATTATATCGCGATTATTACATGATATACTCGCAATATAATTATCTAAAGTACCCCGTGGTACTATAAAAACATCGGATACAAGAGACAATTCATTTTATCTCTACAGAAGTTATTTTTTACATCTCAATATGTGTGTCAAGCTAGATTAAATATAAGCCAAGTCAGTGCGAGATGTTTGTATGAAGCGCTACTGACTCAAACTCTATTTATACAGAGATAAAGCTATTTACCAAGTCTAGCGGAAAAGCGAAACAATATTTATATAGAAAAAAGTTATTTATTTGACATATCAACATAAAATTGCGAAATGCAATTAACTGTTTGTCGTTTCTACTGGAAAATATGTTTTAATCTTAGAAGTGTTAATATAAAATTGTAAAAAGGGATTTCAAAACAAAAAATGTGTCAAGCAAGTAATAATTGTAGGCACAACACTTTGTAAATATACGTTTATAAGTATGTACTAATATTTCTTTCTTTAAAAAAAATACAGGTACGTAGTCTAATACGTAAAATGAGTCTCTTTTTAAAATATTTTCCAATGGTAAAATTCGAATGCAATAGTTATTTTAGTGATACTTATTTATTGAACCGAGTACTGGTGGGAAGATTAAGTTCAAAAATTGCATTCCATTATTTACAAGATTAATTCACTAAAACATGACATCGGGAAATGGAATAGAGGAAGGAAGGAAAGGGATAGGGAAGAGGATGAATAAGGGATGTTTTAAAGGTTTGAGGAGAGGTAGTAATGCTTCAGACGTTAATAAGGAGGGTGCATTTAGCGCCAGTCCAAGGAATCGAACCCGCGACCTCGTTCATGGTAACTCAATACGCCATCAACTAAATATTCTCCCCTGACGTACCTAACATATTTTTCTCTTCCGAGGTTTTCTCTGAACATGGGTGCGTGGGTGGCAGGATCGTAATTAGCTCGCTTTATGGGATATTTTAGGAAGTTTTTTAGCGCAGCTAGGAGACCGTTTTTACAAATGTTTACCCTTTAGGGATTAGACGAGGCAGAGCCACCAATATTGCAGAATAAAGTCTAAGAGACTTTTCGGGAAAATGATTTCCAATGTTCGGTGTTTACGTTCGTTGAGCACTCGGCCACTCTCCGGTATGTACGAGTTAACGAGAGTATTTATATCCGCACTGATCCACCGCCGCGGCCGTATGACCCATTGCGAATATCGTCACCTCGCGCCAAGTGGGTTCATCCTGCCTCCTGAGGACTCCCGCCCCCAGCCCCCTGCGGGCTCCCGCCCCCTGCCTCGGGCTCCGCTCTGTTGCTCGATCACAGATCAGTACCGACTCGGTAATATAGCGACGTGATAACGATTTCTTACCCATGGATGTTTTTAACGTTTTCGCGATCACAATGGAAACACGCGTTAAAAGTTATCGATCGGGATTATTAAACGAGCGCATACTAGTCGCGTAGCCATTTCCCGAGATATATCTTATTCGCACAAATCTTCATTCAATCTTTATTATATTTAGCCGGTTTTCGGCAAGCCAAATTGAGAAAGCAGTTCGACATAATAAAAAATCCGACAAGCGCGAATTAATTGACGTTTGACCGTAAGGCCGCGATATAGCGTAGATCGGCTCCCCTCGGCTCAGATCGTCAATGATCGGCTCAGCGATCGCGGTATTTGAACGGTATGTCATTGTGATCGCTCAAATCGTTAGCGTTAGCACGTGATTAGCACGCTTTTAACTACGGTCGATAGTTATCTGTGCTTGAGCTACTGGGCGCTCAGCACGGGAAGTCAAACACTGAGGAAAAAATCTGCTAAAACTAAGGATTCCGATTAAATTCGAATTCTTATTAAAATGCGATTTTTTCTTATTTTTTCTTTGTGATTAGTATTAGTTAGACTAAGTAAACTTAGTCAAGTCCACGTCCCGCAGCTCTGACGCAAACTGCCGACTAGGGTGGCCCAAAAATGTTAAATTTACCCTACACCTCAGGGCTCCCGCTAAGTTTTTTTTTAGTTGATAGTAGTCAAAGTGCTAAAATTTCAATGTCCTAAGTGGTATAAAAGGCTATGCTCAACGTCTTCAAGGTTTTAAAATTTTTGTTATTTTCCCATATAAAAAAAATATATTATTTTGTGCAAGAAATACCAAGAAAAATGTGTTAAAGAGTTGAAAAAATTTTAACTATCAATGTTTGTTTGTGAGGAGTGCTTTTAAAAGTGATTAATTTGGACTTTTTGTGAAAATATGGCTTTGTCATCTACAACACGTCAAGCGGACTCTATATTCTTGATAGGTGTCAAAGATTTTAGAACCAATATCTAGATTTAATCAGCTACCATTCATCATCAATATTATACTATGAAATAAAACTATTTACTACTTCCCAGGTAGTTGTACTTAATTTAGAACAACCCGATTTTTTCATTTTTTTTTTAATATATACATACCTTTGAGCACTGTCTTTCCAATTATAATATTAGCTTCAAAATTTTACCCGAATACTTGTTTTACCACTGATAAAAAAAATTAGTGGGTGCCCCCAGACATGTAAACTAGTTTTGAAATTTTTAATATATAATGTGGGCCACACTACTGCCGACGAATTGTCAACAGTGGACGACCAGGACTCCGAGAGCTGGCGGCCTGGAGGCAATTTGTGGATTCCATATGCTCCACATAGGGAGCGGATAATGATGATGAAGTAAATTTAACCACTCTTTCATACTTCATGCTTTATGTTTTGGTAATTTAGCCGTGTTGAATTTTCGTGTTTTATTATCTCTAAACTAGCTTGAGGCCCAGGACAGAAAGCAGTGGACCAACACGAGGGAGGCCTATGTCCAGCAGTGGATGAACAACGGCTGATAAAAGAAGAAGAAGAGTGGGGGGCATTGATTTATAATACACTTAGATCTGCCTTGCAGAGTAATATTATTTAGAAAAAGTAATGACACGAAGATTCTGCACTCATCAATACTCTTTACACGGGTCGACCTATCAGAGCCCTTCGACTGCCGGCAAGCATCCGCCCACACACACCGCAAAAGGTATGGCTATATACAGGGTTATTTTTTAGTCAGTTAACAAAAAAAACCCTGAATTCAGTATCGTTAATAGAATTTTACCATTTCATCTAAAAAACTTGTCCTTTCTCAAATATAAAAAAAGAAAAGTGCACCCAAATAATTCCTCAGAAAGGGCTATGTAAACAAAGTCACCGTCCGCCCGGCGTACGGCCGTACGGCGCACCCCCACCGCGCGCACTCCCTCCCCTCGTCCAGCTCAACAGCTGTAAATTGGGTGAATGTTTGTAAAAATTATAGACTAAAAATAATTAATAAATCATGAAAATAAAAAGTACATTTTTTTTTTTGAAATTTTCTATAAACGATACTGAATTCAGGGTTTTTTTTTGTTAACTGACTAAAAAATAACCCTGTATAGGGTTACAGTAACAGTATACAATACTAACCCGTTCCTTACGAGGAGCGTTCATGAATTTTTTACCATGCATCTAAAATGACTTTTTTGTTCTTGTGGTCGGGCTATTTAAGAAGAAAACTTTCTATGAAATTAATAATTGTTTTAGGCTATGTTATGTTGTACACCATATTTTGTGTTAATTTTATCCGTACGGTTTTTTTACACGGTTTCACTACACAGGAAGGCATTTGAGAATGTTTGCTTTGTGACGTCCGTGACGCTCGGCCATACTATCTAACACACGTGAAGTTCACAAAATTCGCGGACCACTCATCGCCATCGCAAGGAACGGGTTTATATATAATAATATTGTGAAAAGATTTTCGTTAAGGGTCATTCAATTTTCTTGGGTCAGTTCAAAAATGGTGGGGGGCACAAAATCCAAATCACGAAAGAATTTTCATATTTTTGTTTCCGTGCAAATTCTAAATTTGTAACTAACTATGACTTAACAATCACGCCATTTGTGAAGGGTGAGATGTGACCCAGTGAAAGTGTGAACCCGACACACGGTGGTGTGAGATCATCTGTAGCTCAAGCACAGATAACTATCTTCTGTATGCAAAAGCGTGATTTGACCGACTAACGCTTACGATTTGACCGATCACAGTTCGATACCGTGGTGTCGGTTCGGCTGTGTCCTCGTCGTCTACATTCGGGCACAGTTCGCCTAGCCGATCATTTTTTAGCGTACTTTCATCATCCATGCGGCCCATTGATCGCGAACTTACGTAAAACGTCAAATCTTCCGCTTTGTCGATAATTATTATATTAATCGACTCTGCTCTTTTCGACAATATTTGGCTTCCTATCAAACATAGTAAATTATAACACATTCGCCTGACAGAACGTATTTTAACTGCATCGATCGCGGCCTTCTCAATCTACTTGCGATTCTTTTATCTCGGGAAATGGTACCGCGACTCTAGTTATGGCTCCCGATTATGATGCGAAAATTCTAAATGGCTCCTTAGTGATAAGTGATTAACGCGTGTTTCCATTGTGATCGCGAAAACGTTAAACATCCAAGATTTAAGAAATCGTTTAACACGTGGCTTATTACCGAATCGGTACTGATCTGTGATCGAGCAACTGCTTGTGTGACGCGTGACGCTTACTATCTAACACACGTGAAGTTCACAAAATTCACGGAACACTCATCGCCTTCGGAAGGAACGGGTTTATATAATATTGGGAAAGATTTTTCGTTGAAACAAAAGCACAATTTGTGAAGAATTTTCATATTTTTGTTAAGTGCAAAATCTAAACGTAACTAACTAACTAACCATCACGCCATTTATCCTAAGGGGTAGGCAGAGAGGATCGAACCCACACCACTCTGTATTGAGATAAATCTTGCTCGGTTCAAAGTGATATTATTCCGAACTCATTATATATCAATATTCACGATAAATTTCTCTGAACAATCAAGTCGTGGAAAATTTATATAAATCGCTCTTTACTCCGAAGCACGAAAAAAAATCTGTGGAGCAATTACTTTAAATGGGTTACAACTTGACCTTCCATCAATATTCACGATTTTTTTGCCAAAATCCAAACATTTTTATCAGTTTGCACCATACTATCTCCGAAACTATAGCAGATAGAAGTAAGTACGTGAGTAAGACCAAAAAAGGAGCATTTTTTTTGAGATAATTTCGATGTATAAAAAACTTTTGGTTGTCTGTAAAGTCGGTTAACGGACGATAATTTTACGTGATAACGTCATAAGAAAACATTGATGAAAAATAGCATACTCTATGAATTGAATGGAATTATTATTACTGAATTTTCATTATTTTGTATAATACAAAGTAGGAGTTAATTGAAAATAACAATTTTTTCCATAAATTAACCTTTTTTTAAGTTTTTTCTTCTTGTGTGCTGCTGCTGTCTCCCTTCTACTCGGACGCATCGGCCGATGGAGTGGAAGAGAGATAAATGCGTCACAAACCGAACGCTTAGGCCGATCGTGCCTCTCTAATCGCTTGTTCCGCGCTTTTGCTTGCACACTCGGCTCAGGCGGAACGTGACAAACCTCATGCATTTTTACGTGCAGCCGGCGTTCATCGATTTATTAGACGTTATCACGTCAAAAATCACAAATTGTACAACTCGCACTTATATGTCACTCATCACGAGAGGCACAGAATTACATATACAGGGTTATTTTTTAGTCAGTTAACAAAAAAAAACCCCGAGAATTCAGTATCCTTAATAATCCCATTTCAATAAAAAAAATATGTCCTTTCTCAAATGAAAAAAAAGAAAAGTGCACTCAAATAATTTCAGTAAATAGTAAAGACTTGGTCACCGTCCGCCCGGTACTACGCGAGCGGCGTGCGCACCCCCCCCCGCGCGCGCATTCCCCCGTCGCACTTACCCTTACGTGCCGCGCCGAACAACAGCTGGTGAATAGGATTACGTTAATTTGTAAAAATTATAGGAATAAAAATAATAAATCGTAAAAAAAAAAAGTACATGTTTTTTTTATTGAAATGGGTTCTATTAAACGATACTGAATTTAGGTTTTTTTTTGTTAACTGACTAAAAAATAAACCTATGTATGTTGTTACTGCTACATACAATTTGAAAATAGCTTGGCGTTGGATACTTTGTTCCACGAATGCACCCGGTATGCGCTATTTTACATAACGCAAAAACTATTTAAATAGCTTTTCCTTTGTTGTGAAGTTATTGTTAATACACATGTATTTCTAGAGCAGGTATATCTATCTGGGTCCTCAGACCCCACCAATCAAGTAAAAATCTTCACATACGCCTTAAAAAATGGGCTAGAAGTTTTAAATTTTCAGTAAAAGTAGAAAAATTAAACAAAAAATCACAGCCGGTGCGCTATCAATCCGTTTGTTCTCGGATAATTCACTGCATTCAATGACCCCATCTAGCTTATTAATTATCCGATTTACAAACGGCTTAGGTATCTTCTACTGCTACATTCCCATGTCCGCCTCCAATGGTGCATAGGGCACTGCATTCGTACACCAAGTGCAGTGTATCTTGATCATTTTATTACACGAAGGCAAGATGATCAGTCTTACGCTTCAGAACCTGTCCTTATGTATCACACATGAAAAATAAATATGAATATCATATGTAAATAAATCATTCATGTTGAACCCGCAAACCTCGTGCACTGCAGCCTAATTCGCTACCACTATGCTACGGGGCGGACAGAGAATAGATATCTACTAAAATTAAAATAAGTCCTCCTTGGTAATAGAAATTTGAAACGAACCATATATATAATATTGTTACACATAATATATCGTATCACATGCATTCTGTACACGTGTACACACACATGGTCAAGTAGTATCACCGTATGTGACCTAGAAATCAATAGGATAATATTATGTTCTTACCTTGAATAGCATGTAAACACAAAACACAATCATATTTTATTGTATTTATCATTGCAAATGTTGCCACTTCAAAGCATGGGTTGATTCGAGTAGGTAATTACCTAAAACAAAAGGAAAAATAACATTAGAGGGTTATAACATACAAGCTTGCTTGTATTTTGAATACAATATGAGTTATTATTGATATAATAAATATATTATTGATATCCCAACAGAGACAGAGAAACTCTGGAAGCGAATATCTGACATCAGCCCAGCATGGGTATAATCCAGTAATTTGTCTACAAGTATTTTGTATCCATTCAAAATGTTGTTAAAAAAAAAGATTTCCTGGTTAAAATATAAAGCAAACAAAAAATTGGAGAGACATCTTCAGGCGTCTTCTAGTAAGTAATAAAGCTCAGTAGAGCCTTACCGACACAAATAAAGATGATTGCCAAAATATGCTTAAGGCCCCTTACGGGGTCCCCCATACATTCATGTACGTCAGGGCAAAATTCCCTTGTACTTCATGGTTCATTAAATAAAAAAAATAAAAATATGACGTAATTATTGATTCTTTTTCTAGTGAATTATCGGACTAAATTTTTATTGAAATATTTCGTTGAATCACAATTAATTTAAATAAACCCCCTGTTTTTAATAACATTTGATGCATAACACAAAAACAGTACATATAAGATATTTAAAAAAATGTATTAAAGAAAACGTATATATTTAGTGCACTATCTGATTAAAATTTATAAAACATTAGTAGATTTTTGATAATATTAAATTCCGTGTTTTAACGAGCGCTCATCCGGGCGCTTACTATATTTTAAAGATTATCGTGTATTTTTTGTATACCTACGCGATGCAAATAATAATGAAACCAAATGGCGCGACGTTCGATCGGATTTTGGTCGTGTTTTAACGAGCGCTCATCCGGGCGCTTACTACATTTTACAATTAACAAACGGTGGACCTAGTAGCCCCTTAACAATCTTCTCAATAGATGACACCAGCATAGAAAATTTCGGTAATTCGGAAATTCGGAGAGAAAAAATAAATATAAAAAACAGTCGAAAAACCAACTCAAATGTGGATACTTCTGTACAAACTCAACATACATATATATAAATTTCAAAAATTTGTCATATATGGTTGTCAGATGATGGGCGGAATGGGGAACGTTGTAGTACATCAACTGGCCACTTAACCCAGCTAATGACAGGTCATAAGCCCTGTAAACGTCTAGATAACCCACATTCGCTTCCAGAGTTTTTCTGTCTCTGTTGGGATATCAATAATATCTGATATTAGCCCAGCATGGGTATAATCTAGTAATTTGTCTACAGTATTTGTATACATTTAAAGTCTTGTTAAAAAAAAAACAGTATGAGTTATTATGAATCTTTGCCAACTTTCCGTCAACTTGGTAGCCATAAATATTTAAAAAAAGGTTAATCATAAGTCCTTTTAAATTTATGTTAAAGAACATCGAAGTTAGCAGATTTAACATGTCTATAAACAACATTAAACGTGTCGCTTCTTAGTATTTTATCTATTCTACTCTCACACGGTCACACGCATTCCCTTCCCTAAATTTATAAGATGTTTAGCATGAATTTGAATACACGGATCTCTGTGCATTATAAATCTTAGGTCTCGCGTCTTACATACAGGGGGTATTGAAACACATCAAGTGACCAATTAACCCAGCCAATGATAGGTATACCTGACTCCTGCAACCTGCGTTTTCCAGTGAGGAATGCATTATAAAATATATGTATATCCAGCATCAATGCGATATACATAACTCAAGTATTCAGTTTGTTCACGATATTGTTTTCTTATAATAAGAATATTTAAATGTATTGAGATATTTTGTAAACTGTACCTCTGTAAAATAAATAACTAATGAATAAACTTAATCAGTTTTCTTATCTATGTTGAGATATCAATAGGGTTCTTCTCGATAGCATGAATATTCTTGAATACGTTATAAATATTTAAAGTATATTTTTACAATTCCAACGATATAAAAGACAATGATCAAAAATTTTGTTTTCATTTATAAATTTATGTTTTAAAAACACGAAAATACGAATGATTTTTAAGGCCCGTTATTGTAATGACGTCATACCCGTCCACTGTGAAAGGCGTGAAATTCATTCCGTAGTAAGCGCCTATATTGCTGTGACGTCACACCGCATGCGCGCCAAATGGAGGATTTTGCGAGCGATTTGAAAAAGCGCCATTTCAAGCCGCGCTTGAAAATTCATATGACATCGAAAAATTTAAAAAAAATTCCCTTGATATTGTAATTTTTCAATCAATTTTTTGAAATCAAAAATAAAAAATCGGAAAGAACCCAATTGTTAGAGTTTTAGAGGATTTTTTTTTACTAGAACATTCGGATGATGCGGTCCTTCTGGAGAAAACAGCAATGTTCAGGGGATTGTCGATAGGCTACAAGAGAACTCCGCGCGACTGGGTCTTAATATAAATACCAAAATGACCCAGTTCATGTGCAATAAGTCATGTACTGACCCTGACTATCCCCTTTATAACAATGGGCAGAGGATCGAAAAAGTTGACAGCTAAAGATACTTAGGTGTTCATATAACTGAAGATGGCAGCACGCACAAGGAACTCGCAATCCGTCTAGGAATTGCTGGAGCAACCTTCAACACGATGCATGTTGTCTGGAATTCCAGTTTATACTCGGTCAAAACAAAATGCCGACTCCTTTATTCCTGCATTGTGCCGGTGCTCCTTAATATATGGCGTTCTATCCTTTCTTCCTACCCCTTTGGGAAAATATAGTAGTAACAAAAGGAAACAAATTAAATGAACTGAATAAAAATGTTGTTCTTGACATGTAAGACGCTATTTCTAGCGTTTTTGAACAAGTTATTAAAGCCGATGCACTCAAGCGAGTAACACCCGGTATATAAAATTCTCCACACTCATTTAACTTAAGAATGCTTCGTCTTTCGTTTGTTGTGGCAGATATTTATTATGGTGTCGCACCAAACACTAAATTCTAATTCCATCTTCTTCTTCTTCTTCACAGCACTAGGCGTAGTTTACACGGTAACGAGCAGGCAGACAAATCTTGCCACTAACTAGTTTGGCGCCGAATTCTTGTTTCATTCTCACAGCGCAGCACCTCAATGTTGAAATGATTTGTAAGTAGTAAATTTTCCTATCTTCGACAACAACATTTTGAGTATGTGTCCAAATACAAATATAATATTTATTTCAATGTGATTTTCACATTAAATATTTTTACTGTGATACCTTGGCCTGGCGCTGAAGCGTAAGACTGATCATCTTGCCTTAGTATTGTAACAAACGATCAAGATTAACTGCACTAGGTGTATCAGTGCAGTGCCCTATACACCATTGCGTGCGTATAAGTATTCACAAATACATAGATACGTAAAATGTAATTATTACAAATTACGAATTTTGTTCCTAATACACGTGTACAATTTTTACGTCATAATAAGCAATAAACACATTACACACCATTCAAAGCCCTAGTCAATTTCGGTCCCAATTTTTATTTTATTTTGTATTATTATTATTATATTTATTTAGTACTATATAATTTTTACATAGACTGATATTCTTACTTGATTTATTTTTTTCCTAACTATTCTTATCCTACCATTATCCATTTTTCAATTTAGCCATCGTACATTATCTAACTAATTTTTCTCACACATATATTTTTTTTACACTTATTTATTTATTTATTTGACTTTTTGTACAAATATTTGTGTACATTGGCGGGTTTATTGCCCAAATTGGCAATTTCTTCCAACCAACCAATATAAGAACGTAGTGCGGGTATTTATCGTAAGCGCAATAACAGATCTTCAATTTTTTACCTCTTATCATTCTCTTCATCCTCCCCATTAGTACACACACACACCCACCATCACACTCAATGTCTACCTAGGATAGAAGGGAGGTAAAACAGGAATAAAATTTAAGGAAGAGATAGGAAATGTTTTTTCAGCCGTTTTTTAAAAGATGTGACTGATTCGGCTTCCTTAATAGCAATTGGGAGTTGATTCCATAGTCGAGCCGCATGCACTGTAAAAGACTTGGAGTAGAAGGCGGAACTATGGGCAGGTATCAGGAGTGTATTTTGATCACGCGATCGAAGAGGTAATCCATGAATAGACAAATGATCAAACTTTTCACGAACTTTACACTTTACACTTAGCCCTAAATAACTTGAATTTTTTTATTTCATCTGGCATCTCCTCATAAATTTTAATGACCTTTTATACATGAGACAATTCTGCGACATAGTTTTTCTTTTCTTTTCTTTTTAATCTTATATTTTTTGAACCTCTTGTTGCATATTTTTGAAAAAAGTCATTGTTTTTTAATTTGTTTGGCAAATATCTTGGAATTATCCCTTTAACAATTTTGTTAATTTCATAAGCAACATTATATTTAAATATTTGGTCCACTGACATAATATTTTTTAATGTTTGTTCTTCTACTACACTTCAATATTTATGATTCGCATTGCTTTGTTTTGCAGAATTTGTAATTTTTTAGCTCTCCTTCATTACTAAGTAAATTAAAAACGCATCTTTTTAAATCTCACATATAAATTCCCAGAATGCATAATTGCCTTAGTCAAGTAACAGGTAATATAGTCTAATGCTAGGAGCTTAATATGTTATAAATTATTTTTAATTGTAAAGCGCCCTTGAGGTGATTTTGTACAAAAAATGACAATAATTATTAAAGCTTGCATTTGCAATATAAAATTATAGAATAGTCCATTTAAACTAGGCCTTACGGTTTGCTCCGAGTAACAGAGGCAGTAGACAAAATTAGACCCAACTGTCTTACAACAAGGAAGTGAACTGATTTGAAATATTCAAATGAAACAGCTTCTTGGGTTGCTATCAAGCAATGTACTAACCATCTGCATGATAATTCAACTGAAATTAAAGACATTCGTTAAATAAAACATCTTTGGCGAATATTAATTCGTATGCGACTTTGTAAATACATATGTAACTTTTATCCGGAATGTGCTAGAACCATAATTCTGACATTTTTTGACGTGATAACGTCTAATAAATCGATGAACGCCGGCTGCAAACACGAAAAAGCATGACTCATTGTCACGATCCGCCTGAGCCGAGTATGCAAGCCAAGAGCGCGGAACAAGCGATAGAGAGGCACGATCGGCCTAAGCGTTCGGTTTGTGACGCATCTATCTCTCTTCTACTCCATCGGCGATGCGTCCGAGTAGAAGGGAGACAGCAGCCGAAAGTAATCTTCAACGAAATACTTGCCGAATGGATTGTAAGACTGTTTGGATTTCAGTATTTGAATTAACGAGTGCAAAAAAATGATAATTTATGGAAAAAATTGTAATTTTCAATTAACTCCTGCTTTGCATTATACAAAATAATGATAATTCAGTAATAACAATTCAATTCAATTCATAAAAGTATGCTATTTTTCATTAATGTTTTCTTATGACGTTATCACGTAATCTGTAAACCGACTTTACAGACACCACCAAAAGTTTTTTTATCTGAAATCCTTATGCATAATTTTATCATAGCTACACTGGATGTTCTCTACTCAGAAGTTAGCAAAATTTAGTACAAACAGTAAGTAGAGGATGACAGGAGGATATTATGTCCTCCGTTATGATAACGATTTAGCAACCATAGCCAAGAATGACTTAAGCACGATTGCTGCGAAATATGGATTTACCAAATACCTAATAATAATACGTATTTTTATTTTAAATTTTGTATAAATAATCATTATTTCAACTTCATGTCTGTTTACAAATCGAGTACAGAGGTGCCTTCTAATATTGGTGCTACATGCTACTCGTATATTCTTGTATTAGTATTATTACAGCAGCGGTGAGTTATCTTTCAATAACGAAATGGAATGCATAAAAACACTTTTACCAATCAAATTACGCCATTATTTAATGAATGCATAATCCAAGATATCAAATAATGAGTCTAGAAAGTATCTGCTTATGGAATATTGTTATGGAAATCATTACAGCAAACATTTTACAGACATCTGCAGAACGGGATTTACTTAAATCATAATATTCTTATGTAATTTATGTATATATTTATATTTTAATGTTTTAGCTACTGTGTATAAGTTTACAATAGTTTACAGTAAATTATTGATTTAGTCCTAACAGAGACAGAGAAACTCTGGAAACGAATGTGGATTATCTAGGCGTTTTACAGGGCTTATGACCTGTCATTGGCTGGGTTAAGTGGCCACTAGATGTACTACAACATTCCCCATCCCGCCCATCATCTGATAAATGCATATATGACAATTTTTTAAAACTACTATAAAAATATATTAAAAATCAGAACGTCTTCGTCGTTCCGAATTACAGAAAATTTCTATGCTGTGAGAAGATTGTTAAGCATTTTTTGGCAATCATATTTATTAGTGTAGGTAAGGCTCATCATTGTCTACAAGTATTTGTATACATTCAAAATGTTCTTAAAACGTTAAAGTAATATTATCTAATACAGCCCAAATTCAGTCGTGGTAGGGAAACGTTAGTTACTACCCCGATCATGATTTACTAGTAAGTACTACCACCCGTACGGAGACCCATCATACTGCCTCGCCAGGCCCCCAGGCCCTCGCCAGGCATCCCAGACATCCACCCGAGCATCCGCGGTCAGTCAGGGTCTCAATGGGTAATTCAGAGTAAAGTATGTATAAAACTGCAACGTATTTATTAAGAGAGTTTCATATGACCAAGCCACAGGGATTGATAAGCAACAATACGGTAGATATTGTATTTCAATACTGTATTTTTATACGAGAACGTCATCCTCTTTATCTCTGATTCATCGCTTTAATACCAATGTAATATTATCAAGTTTAAAATTAAGCATAGATAATAATTTCATTATCAAAGCGCATAAACGTTCCAAAATAATTCGCGCTCCATAGACTTTTGAAGGCGCATTAAACATAAACGGCCTTCGATCGATTATTTTTTTTTTATTTTTTTTATGTTTTTAACGCGCCCATTTTATCTTTTACATAAACATTTTAAATGTTACACAGTAGGTAAGTCAAATTAGAAAGAAAAACGATTAAGAAAATACATACGACGAATTAAATTTAAAAAAAAGAATCTACCTATTTCTTAGGCATTTCCTTCACCTTTGCTGAGATGATTTTAACATTAAAGTTCGTAAGTTTTCAAGGCATAATAACCCAAAAAAAACATGATCCATATAATTTAAATTATTTTAGCGAATATAGCACTAGACTTATTTTGCTTACACATTTCAAATCAGTTTCAAACATTATTGACCCGTGGATAATAACTGATAAAGGAGACCAACAAACTAATAATATGTGGGTATTCTAGGACCAATATAAATGTTAATAACAGACCTGTATCAATCGCCGACCTCGAAATGCATCAGTTTGAGTGCAGAAAGTACCGCTAGCGAGACTTTACATAATATGAATGCACTCTCTTGCAAGTATATTGCACATTGCTGTTCCCAATACACAAATAGGCACGTTCCTAGTTCCTATTATTCACACGATAGAGAATCTGAGGCACCGTTAATACGGAGTTACAAGGGGACTACATAATATTATGTTTTGTTTGTGAGTAGACTACATAACAGTTACTGATCTACACAGATCTAACATTATTACACTGGGTGTTATACTTGAATAGATCGTTTTATTTTATGGGTTTAATATGGAGTTGTTTCGCCTGATACTTCAAGACTATTATGATCACGTAGTAAGGAAAATAAAAACAGGAGCATATTATCATAAACAATTACCTTTAGTCGGATAGATCGCCTTCAAAACAACTGCATCCGTTTCGTTTTCAAATTGAAAAAAATCGATCACGTCTCATCCTACCGAAAGGAACTGAAATGGCTTTTCTTTGAACAACGCATAAACTTCTAATCTCTTTCCCTTTTATATAATATTCTTAATAACCCAACTGCACCGAGATACCTAGCAGATAATTTTATTTACCTCTCTGAGCATGGACTATCACTACGCTCATCGAATGAAAAAACACTCTGTATTCCTAGGCATCACACTTCCTTTTTACGAAATCATTCACTGTCCAGGCCGCAAGACTATGGAACCATTTACCACGGGATGTAAAAGATGCACCCTCCGTATTTGTTTTTAAGAAACGTCTGAAGCATAACTACCTCTCCTCAAACCTCTAAAACATCCTTCATTCATCCTCTTCCCTATCCCTTTCCTTCCTTCCTCTTTCCCATTTCCCCAGTCATATTTTAGTAAGTATATTAATCTTGTAAGTAATGCTATGTAATTTTAAAGCTGTGTCTTTCCACCAATACTCGGTACAATAAAAATCATCACTAAATAACTGAGGGTTGGTTGGAAGATATTAATAAGCCCGCCCTTGTACTTTTGCTAAGTAATTGTACATGAAGTTTTAAATAAATAAATAAATATCGACATATCCTGGCACCTCACGAAAGCTCAGAATGCTCGTTTGTTGAGTTTTTAGGACAAGTGTCTGAGAAGGTTTGTCGAGTTTGTCCGCCTCGTGATAGGGTCTCCTGGAGGGATCAAGCGATGTCCACATGCTCCACATAGGAGCGAACGAGATGAAAGAAGAAGAAGAAATATTGACAGGAACAAGAATTACCAGAAAAAAACACTTTTTTTTTTTAAACTAATAAAAAAAGACATTCAATTGACATTCAATGTACCGATCCGCCGGTTGCGAAATAATGAAAGTGCTGTTCCTCGAACAGCACAGCAAGAACTATGGCTTGCATGCTCCAATGTCCCGATTGTGTCGCATTGTAAACTCGAGACAGGATCTGGACTTTTTTGGTGTTAGTTTTTCCAGATTTAAACAATCACTAAAGTAGACCAGATCTTGTCTCGTGGTAGTTCTAATAAATGTATACTTTAAATTTTGTCCTAGCTTTTATTTCCTTAATTGTATATCTTATTTTAATTGTACCTGTGTATACACACCGTTTCCCACGATGGGACCGCGAAACTCCAGAGGTGATTATCATGATATTCTGAGAAAAAAATCTTAATAAAGTTTTTAAAAAACTCAATTCTAATTTCTTAAAAAAATGATTAAAATATGAATAAAAATTCACGCGTGTAATACCGTCCATTTTTGAACTGGCTAACACCACGTGACCTGCACCAATTTCAGATATGAAATTCGAATTTGAATGTCCGCACAAGGCAAGGCGTTCGGTGACCAGAGCGGACCCCCACTCTCCTCCCCGCCCACCGCCACCCCGCCACCGCTAGCATTTCAAACAGAAGCCAGTATTACATAGTCGCTTTTTATTAATACTTTTTTTAAATTAATTATTAAAAATGCCCGGATCAAAAAACTTTATAAGGATTTTTTTCTCAGAATACCATGAACAATCACCCTCCGGAGTTTCGCGGTCTCATCGTGGGACACGGTGTATATGTTTTAGAATAATTTTATGTTTGAAATGGACTTAAGTCCGTAAACAAAATTAAATAAATAAATAAAGACACGTAATACTCTAAACAGCTTGCCATCGTATAATGACCAAGATAAACTGCACTTGGTGTACCAATGCAGTGCCCAACGCATCGTTGGATGCAGATAACGGAAATTTCAATATGAAAAAAACCTCGACACATAATTAACCGGGGAATATTTTGCGAATTCATCTTTGAAATTACATCATTAAAATGTTTTCGGAGGAACATTAATATTTTTTCTACACTTGGAAGTAATGAGAAGACTTGAAGTACATAACTGTAGAATGTCTTACAAACACAAAGCATGTGTAGATTGTCTAGTGTGTAGGAATATCTTCTCACTAATGAAATAATGGTAACAAAAAACACACATCTTCCGACACCAACCAACGCAACGGTACATCTTATAAATTGCAAAACTAAAAAAAAAACAAATAAAAGAATTGCGGGCCTTTTTTCAAAACTCGCTTTAACGAGAGACCGAAGTTTATTAAATTTACTATTACAAGTATATTTTTAACTGCTGCTATTATTTTCCCTTATCCGCTCCCAGTGGTGCATAGGGCACTGCATCGGTACATTAAGTTCAGTGTATGCTGATCATTACACGAAGGCAAGGTGATAAATTTTACGCTTCCTTTCTTACCTTTTATAAAAAATAAAGTGTTTTTTTCTGATTCATCTTTAAAAATATCAATTTTTAACAACAACGTTTTGAACGAATACAAATACTTGTAGACAAATTACTGGAAATACCAACTCGCATGTGGATTCTTCTGTACAAACTCAACATATATACAAGTTTCAAAAATTTGTCATACATGGTTGTCAGATGATGGGGGAATGGGGGAATATATTATTCATTGATTCAGCGTAATAAGTGCACCTGATGATGGATAGACTGTTTATCCGAAACTAGTTGTGTAAAAAATGATAATAAACTCGTGTAGTTAAAAAAACAAAGTGGTTTTATTTTAAATAATTTTAGGAATGGGGAATGTTGAAATACATCAAGTGGCCACTTAACCCAGCCAATGACAGGTCATAAGCCCTGTAAACGCCTAGATAACCCATATTCGTTTCCAGAGTTTCTCTGTCTCTGTTGAGATATCAATAATATCTGATATCAATTTTTATTTATTTACCAACAAGATCCTTGGTACATTATATACATATCTTTTAATGCGTTTAATTTTATTACATGAAGGTAACTAATTATTTATACTTCTCACCAGTCCAATTAATTCACTCATGAAATAGTACAACATTCTAAATTTACAAGCGCAGTGTCTCTTGATTATTTTATTACATGAAGGTAGGATGATCAATCCTACGCTTCAGTACCAGCCCGAGGTAGGTATGGCATGAAATATTAACATGAAAATCACAAGTAAATAAATGTTTTATGTTGACCTCCTACGGGAATCGAACCGCGACCAAGCACGGTAGTCAAATGCACTGCCTCTATGCTACGAGGCGGACAATAGTTTATAATAATTTATTTGCAAGGAGAGTGATTTGTTAATGAATGTGGAAAAGTCACATGTGATGGTTTTTGAAAGAAATGTGAATATGACCGTATGTAATATTATAGTAAATGGAGACAGATTAAAGCAGGTTGAAGAATTTGTATACTTGGGAAGTATGTTTACAAGAGACGGAAATGTGGATAAGGACATTGAGAGAAGGGTAAGTGCCGAAAACGAGTTAATGGTTCCTTAAAATCGATAGTAGCAAACAAGAACTTATCGAAAGAAGCAAAATTGGCACTACACAACGGATTTCTGGTACCAACCCTTATGTATGGTAGTGAAGCGTGGTGTTGGAAAAAGAAGGATGAAAGTAGACTGAATGCTGTTGAAATGCGATCTCTGTGTGGCTTACCTATGTATGATAGGTGTACAAATGTCGAAATTAGAGCAGAGTGCAAGGCTGAGATAAGCATTATCGACAAAATTGAGAAAGGGCTTTTACGATGGTTTTGTTCATGTGGAGCGAATGAGTGATGAAAGAACGGCTAAAAGAAGTTTGAATGCAAGTGTGCCTGGATGTAGAAGCCGAGGAGGGCCGAAAGACATGGTACTTGAAAGTGGACATGTGAAAAGTCGGAATAATCGGCGTATGTGCATGAGAAGATGTATGAATATAGAGGAAGCAAGGGAAGTATGTCAGGACAGAGTGGTATGGCGTTCTATCGTTAGTTACAATGATAATAATAATAATAATAATAATATATATTAAATATATTATTATTATTCTCGCTGTCTTCAGAAATTTACTTCGTATCACATAAAATATTAAATATATTTTTTAAAATATATAAATATATTTTTTATTATTGTCACGTTTTGGGCTGTTAAAACAAACAAAACATCCGGTATAAGTAATAATATTGACAATAAAAGAAAATTCTAGGAATGTTTACTATCACAAAAATTGGATATAATAAATATATTGCAAGATTCTGAATAAATCAAACACGTTTAATAAGTTCTGAGAATGATAACTGAAAATTAATTCTTTCATTCGTGGAGTCGATACGGAAAGAAAAATTAGCACACAACCTTAGATTAAACAGTTTATCGAATATTTATTATTGAAATTTCTGTGGTCATCTTGATTTCAGATTTACTGGGAATAATTATACATAATTATTGTATTTTCGCAAATCCATAATCATCGATATAAAGTAAGGTCGAAAAAGGCTTGTATCAGCCTCGTACCGACCTGTATGTAGATACACCGATTGGTGATCCCTGCCCTTGTGCGGGTCGTATTCTGTTGCTGACGATTCTCATTATTAGTTACAATTTAACATCTCAACAGAGACGAGACATTTGGAAAGGAATATGGATATCTAGGCGTTTATAGAGCTTATGACCTGTTATTGGCTGGGTTAATGGCCCACTTGATGTATTACAACATTCCCCATTTCACCTAGTATTTGTTATCCATATCTGCCAATATACAGTAAAATGGCGTCTTTGTTGAGATGTCAAATTGTAATTGTTAGCCCGTAATGGGTGAAATCCAGTTTTTGTCTACAATATTTGGACACACTCGAAATGTTGTTTATAACTCATTATTAGTACCTAGAAGCTGTTCAACTGTTACCGTTACATTCCTACAACTAGGACGGGGATCACCTATACTATTTCTACTACTACTTAATTGCCCTTATCCGCACTCAATGGTGCATAGGGCACTCCATTGGTACACCAAGTGCAGTGAATCTTGATCATTTGTTACATGAAGCCAAAATGATCAGTCTTACGCAGTTCCAAGGTATCACATTTGAATATTATATCTATACGTAAATAATAATGAAGTGCGTTAAAGTGCGTAAAACATAGTCTCTTACAACTCGCCGTCTATGATTATTCCTCTCTCCTCTAATACAGATATTTATATTCATCTGTTTGGCGGCAAAACTGATTGTCATCTTGCCATTTCGTCTGTGGATATTTTGGTCACGTGCACAATAACCATAGATCACCATCAAGCCAGCAGATTGTCAGAAGTCACGTACTCAGGTAGGTACCGCCACATCCTGGCCAGGAGTAACGACTGTCGCATCCTGTACATTGTCATCCAATATGGCGGCGCTGGAAGCGCGTCGGATCCTTCTTCCACGCTTATTTTTCGATACAGTAATAAATCAACAATCAAACACAAAGAATGAACGACGCACGCCATTTAGAAATTGATTTAAGAGTTTATTGTCTGGAAACGTCCAACAATTTAGGTGTGAGAATTATATAGGTAAAGTGCTTAGCACTAAGGCTGGAAGCCGCCACAGTCGAAAAATTAATCTATGCTGAGTTTTTCTGTGCGTGGAATTGACTTTAATTCTGGACTGTAAGAGTAACAAACTAAACTTGTAAGTAATTGAATGCAGACTAAATCACACTCATTATAAAAATGTATAATATAAGCTCACTAATAATTCGCCCTTTTCAGCAACCCTATTCGCTTGTATTGATAAAATTCACTAAATAGGATACTTTTATAACACGCCCTCTTACAGTCGATGGGTAAATAAATTAGGAATGACCTATATTTTTTAATATCGCCACACTGCACTGCCGCCTTCTGCTCACTTTTCTGCTCGGCACCACCAGTGTGTCAAACATCGACTTAACCTATTTAACGTTAAGTAAACGTTTAAGTTACTAAAAAAATTAGTTTTTCTGTGCGATGCCTAGTCCTTGAAAGCCATTATAAGCCACAAATACGGAAAATGGCTTAAATTTGCTTGGTAGAGTCAAAGTGACAGTCCAACTTGATAAAATGACAGTTCGACGTGATATAAACACAATACAGGATAGCATCGTGATAACAAACTGAATAGCACTGCTGAACTAAGTCTCGATCATCTCACGATAGTGGATACTTTCCTCTAGGTCTAGATTATTGCTGAGAGTCGGCGAAAACGAGAATAGGCGAGAAACATTAGTTCGGGAAATCATTAGAAATACATCTAGTACTCTTATTCTCGTCGACCCTCGTCCACTCTCGGCCAGATTGTTCAGCAAAGGTAGATTTTTAGCCTATTTTGGATTTCAAAATGACTTTTAGCATATATTTTTTAGCGCTTTTTTCAGCCAACTCTATACAAATAATTAAAACCTTTTTCTATAAATTTTTAATGCATTTTTATTGCTGTTTTCCTTACACGTATTTTCTTTATTACAATTTTTAAAGCTTGCGTATTAATTACCAATTTAACATTTTTAATGATATGCACGATAATCGATTTACGTTTAACATGTTCTTAATATTACTTTCTTTACTGGAATTGTTTAATTGTTATTAGGTATAAGCTATTAGTTTAACTTGATTATTTACATAGTTAATTGAATATATTGTTAAAAAATGGTGTGATAGTTAGTGGGTTAGTTAGTTTTATACATTGATAAGTAAATCAATGGTTTTATATAATATTTATATTCACTTTCTTTCCTTGCAACTATTTTCGACTTTTATCACAATCTCCCCTTTTCGATTTATGATTAATTGTCATATTTTAAAAATACCGATGTTTTGTTAAGCTGAGCATCTGCTTTATAAATTAAAGCAAAGAATTAATATCAACAAGAAATAACATCACATTTTTATAGCAGTCATAATTATGCTAATTTCAAAAAAACTGTTTTTCTCAGATAAAGTAATTTAAAACACTATGAAACTTACCGCTACCGGCTTTCATGATCAAGATAAACCTAATATGGCGCTTATTTTACAAAAACGTGCTCCAAAATGGTTCATAAGATCACATCTCCATGACGGAGAGTTCACGTCGCTGTCTATTTATCACTCTGACACCTGTCACCTGTCAGTTGTTTGTCACATAACCTCACTTGTCACACGGCGTGGGTGATTTACGGTAAACTGGGTGATTAGCAAGAAAACTGGTGCAAATCTGTATGTTTGAATCGAAATTTTGCGATATTTTATCGATTATCGAGTCTATGTATCTTTGTATCTTTATCTCTTTGGCTGTCACGCAGCTATCCATGTTTATCAAGTTTTGTGGTACCTAATCCACTTTTCTCCATAGACTAATATTATCTTCGAACGAGAATTTCAGAGAAGTGACATTCCATACTTAAAAAAATATTACCGTGTCTAAGGTGTCTAGTTACGTCACTCACTACGTCATCAATAGGCATCTACGTCATCAATAGACATCTACGTCATCACTAGACATCTGCGTCACACGTTTCGTGTATTAGCCTGGAGTCTTTAGACTTTAGACGGTGAAATTTGATTTGATTTGAACTGCGAGCTTCTAGATAAGTTGGAACGTCTACAAAATACCTGCATTAGGTACATTTTTGGGCTCCGTAAATATGACCATATTTCTGAATATCGAGGGCAGCTTAAATGGCTCAAAATTAGGCAGCGGAGAGAAGTTCATATTATTACACTCTTGTACACTGTACTGAACACTCCTAAAGCCCCACTTTACCTTCGTGAAAAGTTTGATCATTTGTCTATTCATGGATTACCTCTTCGATCGCGTGATCAAAATACACTCCTGATACCTGCCATAGTTCCTCCTTCTACTCCAAGTCTTTTACAGTGCATGCGGCTCGACTATGGAATCAACTCCCAATTGCTATTAAGGAAGCCGAATCAGTCACATCTTTTAAAAAACGGCTGAAAAAACATTTCCTATCTCTTCCTTAAATTTTTATTCCTGTTTTACCTCCCGTCTACCCTAGGTAGACATTGAGTGTGATAGTGTGTGTGTGTGTGTGTACTAATGGGGAGGATGAAGAGAATGTTAAAAGGTAAAAAATTGAAGATCTGTTATTGCGCTTACGATAAATACCCGCACTACGTTCTTATATTGGTTGGTTGGAAGAAATTGCCAATTTGGGCAATAAACCCGCCAATGTACACAATTATTTGTACAAAAAGTCAAATAATAAAATAATAAAATAAAAATTTGATAATAATAATAATATCATCCACATCATCTTTGATACAGTAGGCAAAATATATACATAAAGCAAAAAAGAAAAAAAAAACAAGATTATTTTAAACATGAAAATAAAAAAAAATAAAAAAGATAATAATGTGATAATGTGGAAAACAAAACAAAAAAGGACTCAAGGTGGTCGAAAATTTAAAATCTTCGACCAATACTTCAAGTGGTGTTATGAAATTAACCCTAGAAAGCGTATATTTTTAGAAAACAATCCGTTAAATGCAAGTGTGCCTGGATGTGGAAGCCGCGGAAGGCCGAAAAAGACATGGCATGACCAAGTACAACAAGTACTTGAAAGTGGACAAGTGAAAAGTCGGAATAATCGGCGTATGTGCATCTGAAGATGTATGAATGTAGAGGAAGCAAGGGAAGTATGCCAGGACAGAGTGATCCTCTCTGCTTAAACTTGCATTTAACGGATTAAATGGAAACGCCCCTACTAGTGAATTCTTGTTCGAAGAATATTATATACAAGACAAAATGGTTTGTCGGAGGTTAAACCCAATTGGTGTCCATGGACACCACCTTCTTTGTGATGTGATACTGCAAAAAACAGTGCTTTAAAAGTTGTGGAAGTAAATGGATTAAATTTTCATATGAAAGAGATAATTCAATTCCAATAAAAAAACTACTAGATTCACTTTTTAAGGCAAAATAAAATTGGCATTTTTGACAAGTTCTTACCACAACGGTAGAATATTTTGAACCTAATTTTTAACGAGCTTGTATCAAGTTTAATCATTTCTATGTATGATCATTCAACGCTTTTCTCTATACATCGTTCACAGTTATTTTACCTCTGACAGCTGTTGTGTTTCGTATTGAAACAACTGATCAAGATTCAAAATAACATAGCTGTCAGAGGTAAAATAACTGTGAACGCACAGTACTAAATGTCAATTTTTAATAGAATTTTGTTGGATTATGTACTCACAGACTGTACAAATAGCGTAAAATCAAAATATGATAATTTTCATAGAAGAAACTCGATTTTGGTTTAAAGTTTCATACGATAACTCCTCGATATCCACGCGATAAAGATCAAGATCGCGAGAGCCAAAAAACTTCGTAAGTATTGAAAATCATTTTTCAGGAGGCGCATTTTACTGATTTTTAACTGAAGTTTGTTGCATCTCTCCAACTAGCTAACTTAATTTACTTCTAATCACCATGTACATCATTCTATCATGATTGCTGTGAGCTGTGACTAAGCTCAACATACTGTAAGAATAACAAGCTCTATAATCATTTTAAACGATGCGTTGTGTAGAAATTATACTTTATTGAATTATAACATAATGACATATGAAAAACGAAAACTATTTTGACAGATATATCGAGAGTAAGATGGATGGATAGAAAACGTAGTGAATGAAGATAATGAAGGCAGTAATAAGAATGCCACATAATAAGTATATTTATAACATAGATATAATGACATTTTAAAGAGCAAACATGAGGAGATTGTTGGCATACAAAGAAAAGGAGAAATACATATAAAAGATTGTACCCGTAGATGCGTTGAGGTATTTTTTTTAGTTAGAACAAAAATAATAGCACGTCTATTACTGCTTTCCCTGGTGCAAAGTGCATTGTAACGCCAAGTGCAGTTTATCTTGATAATTTATTAAATGAAGGCAAGATGATCAGTCTTTCGTTTCAATGTCGGTCCTAGGTATTTTTATGTGAAAACCTAACTAACAAACCATCACGCCATTTCCCCGAAGTGGTAGGCAGAGAGGATAGAACGCCACACCACTCTGTCCTGGCATACTTCTCTTGCTTCCTCCACATTCATACATCTTCTCATGCACGCACGTCGATTATTCCGACTTATTACATGCCCACTTTCAAGCACTTGTTTTATTTGATCATGCCATGTCTTTCTCGGCCTTTCTCGACTTCTACATCCAGGCACAGTCGCATCATATACTTTTTTAGCCGTTCTTTTATCATCCATTCGCTCTACATGACCGAACCATCGTAAAAGACCTTTCTTAATTTTGTCGATAATGCTTATCTCAGCCTTGCACTCTGCTCTAATTTCGACATTTGTACACCTATCATACATAGTCTTACCACACATTCGCCTGAGAGATCGCATTTCAACTGCATTCCTACGCTTTATAAATATTTAATAATTACATTAACCAACATCAGGGAGGCTTGTAGCCGGCAGAGCACGATAAATTAATGGCTGATGAAGAAGAAATTTAAAAACCTATGCAAAAAATAACGAGATCTTATACAAAATGATAGATGGATGCTGTCAATGGTCGCAAAATTAATTGAATTTCTATTATACTATCAAACGGATAAGACTGGGCGCCCACAATCTTCCACAGTGGTGAGTGGTGACCCCTCTGAGTCGTGAAAAGTGAAACTTGTATACAATAATATATTGGATTGTACATTCCGTGTATCTTATCCGGACAAAAGGTCGTCTTCATTTTCGCGTACATTTACAGTTTGACATTTCGACCTCGGCATTGTTCGTCTCTTGGGTGAAGAATGTTCATCTGGTGAGCTACCAGTCTTCGTAATCCCGCTCCATTGTGAATCTATTGGCTTTGTAAACTACAGAAAAAAATGTGTTTCTCCTTCTACTTCGTTATATAGCATGGGACCAAGTTAGTGGCCTGCGCAAAACTTGGCCGCAATTTAAAAAAAAATACTTAAAAAATCATCATCATCATACCATATCCGCTCCCTATGTGGAGCATATGGAATCCACAAACTGCCTCCAGGCCGAGCGATCAGCCGCCAGCTCCCGCGCATCCTCCCAAGTCAAATCCACGTCCCGCAGCTCTGACGCAAACTGCCGACGAATTGTCAATAGTGGACGACCGGGACGCCGAGAACCTGATGCCTTGTAAAATAGGCAGGCATGATTAAGGCTTTCGGGAGGCATACGTAGTATATGGCCTAGCCAGCCGAAACGCCTTCGCCGGATGACAGTAGATACCAAGGGTTGCTGTGTCCGTTGCCTCACCTCTGTGTTCCTTACAAAGTCAAACCACCGCACACCTAAAATTCTTCTAAGACACCTATATTCAAAACTGCTGTCTAAGTATTTTAAAAAAGTAGATTTAAAAATCTGGATGGCAAATTCCCCAAAATTCGATGTGTTCTTTAATAAATTTTCTACCTTTAGTTATATCGAAAAATAGCGCCGAGAGCTACCTGTTTTTTTAACGAGGTATTTCCATAGAAAATTGTTTAAAAAGTACCTACAATCTTTGAGTGTAAGTGGATATTTTGTCAGAGCTTTATGGGTTATAAATAAATCCGGAATATAATTTTGAAAACATCAAAATTTATAATAATGCGTTATGAAGGTCATGTAGAGCGAATGGATGATGAAAGAACGGCTAAAAAAATATATGATGCGACTGTGCCTGGATGCACAATCGAGGAAGGCCGAGAAAGACATGACATGATCAAGTAAAACAAGTGCTTGAAAGTGGGCATGTAAGAAGTCGGAATAATCGACGTGCAGATTTATGAATGTGGAGGAAGCAAGAGAAGTATGCCAGGACAGAGTGGTGTGGCGTTCTATCCTCCCGTGATGGTTAGTTAGTTAGTTAGAAAGATTGATGGAAATTCGCCAATCGTAAACGACGGCGACGCGACGGCTCGGTTGCTAAAATCCAATCTGGGATTTATGTCGCAATTTCTAATATGAATAGAGATTGATATAATTGTAGAAAATAGCGCACTAATCGCAGATTTGCCAAGTTCGAAGGTACAAAGCTAAAATATAATTATTCCTGAAGATTACCAACGTAGATATCCGCTGCATAAGAGAGAATTCTAATCCTGATATTATTTAATACAATGAATTAGAATGGGATAGATCGAATCAGAGACCCACCCGAGTAGCTGGTAACTTTCTTCAGATGTGTCACGACTCTTGGTGGGTAGGTACATGGTGAAGTTTGAAATCATCCGTGATGCAATATGAAGAAGATAGGTCTGTAGTCTGTAGTCTGTAGTCGACTGCTATGGGCAATAGACATGGCCGCCTACAAACTGGTTTCCGAATAACCTTTCTTCTATTCATTCCGATCTGGGCCAGTTTTTCGGATACGTGCGATGGGTGCGGAAGTTTTACGTTGATTATTAACTTAATTCTTCTTCTTCTTCCTCTTTCGTCACGTTCGCTCCTATGTGGAGCATGTGGACATCACTAGATCCCTGGTCATCGACGGTCTGCCAGGACGGCGGGATCCTGCAGGCGTAAAGAAGAGGCAGCTCGGGTTCAGGCTCTCCCGAGGCATCCGGAGTACATGCCCAAGCCAGGTTCATCGCCGCATCTTCACGACTCCAGTTATTGGAGGTTGCTGCGTCCGTTCCCTAACTTCAGCGTTGGTTATGAATTTAATTATTATAATAATATTTTATTTTGAACAACGACAGTAAAGAACACCGACAAAATATGCCTCAATCAAAATTGGTACATTAAAAAATAACAAAAGTTAGCAATAAACAGAAATGTACCTACTCTTGAGCAGTTAAAAGAAAAAAAGAGAAATATCATCACTTATTATGGTCGAAAACGCTTGTTTTCGTTAGAAAACACATATTTTTATTCATAAACTGCTTTCAGTTTATTCAAAAGAGCTTTTAAGCTCGGAGAGGAGTTATAAAACTCAAAAATATATTTTTTCAATTACCAACTGTTTTTAACCACCTTAACACGACAGAGAGACCAGTTACAAAGGGGAATGACATCACTAAACACCCAGGCTTGAGAAAAACCATATTGTTATTTTTTTGTTCTCACCGGAAATTGAACCCGGACTCCCGTATCGTGAGTTCAGCGCCATTACGCTACGGAGGCCACCGTTTAACTGACTATTTATCATTATTTTTATAGCAAAATGCATTTGACGTATTATATTTTATTTATTTATCATTCTCGCCAAGTTCAACGCACGGCGCAATTTTTTTAAACCATTTTTTTAATGCGAAAGCGATGAACGAAAAACTGGTCCGGTGGCATTGGATTAGACATTAGACATTAGTATACTATCGAATTATTTTATTATAGCACTGATAATACGTCATAACAGTATTCTATTATACTTTCACAGTCAACAGGGACTGCTGACGTAGTATGATTCATAAAGACCTATTTTGCGTAAAATTGACTCAATACATTGTACAAGAAAGAAATTTATAACACGTCTTGCAGCTACCAAGCGCGTGGAAGGTTGGGATTCTAGCCTCCTGGTTTTAAACAGACTTCAATAGGTACCTACATTAAAAAATCTTTTTCTACGGATACAGTCTTGTAAGGAGTCTTGCAGCTACTGAGCGCATGGACGGTGGGTTCTAGCCCCTTCAAAAAAATACGGAAATAGTGAAAAATGTGTACATTATGTGTACATGAACTTTTCAAATAAGAATTAGTTGAATATTAGGTACTAGAGACTTTTAAATCAATTTTTTTTTTACCTTAATAAAATACATTAAAATTTTTAATGAACTTCTGGGTATTGGATGAACTAAAAATAATTATTTACGTCATGGAATTAGCGTTGAAACAAGATTCCGTAATTAAATTCATAAAATTCCAATTCCAATCACAATCACCGACTTTCGATTCTGGCAAACGTCCAAATAACGATAAAATGCTAATTAAAGTGGATATTCGCCATCTTGTTATATCGGTGTAATGTAATCATACTCGAATTATAAATAAGAGGAAATATTTTGAATACAAACAGTAGAACAAAGGAGAGATCGAATTTCAAAATATTAAAAATTTCGACTTTCCATTCTGTTCGATATTTAAATCCTGTTGTTAATGGTGTTGCCAGGCAGTAAAAATTATTCATTCTTTTTTGTAATAAAGAAGGCTTTTTGCACGTCAATACACCAACTGCACTCTTTCTTTTTTTTCGCCACACTCGCTCCTATGTGATGCATATGGATAATACTGGATTCCTCCAGGAGACCAATCGCCGTTCGACACTCTCGCCTCCTCCCACGGCAGTCCCGCATCCCACAGCTCCTCCGAGTACATCTATATCGGCACTGCAGGTACCAACAAAGGAGTTTAGAGTTATAGTAAATATTGTCGAAAACTTTGAATGTTGATGCCAAGGAAAGATGGCTGTTATTAGTTATTTGAAGATAAAAGAAAATTACAGTAAGTATAGCTAATTCTCTCTGTGAAAGGTTTGATTTTTTAAATTGGATTTCTTAACAATCTTCATACCTGCACGTAAAAAAACTTGTTTGCGGCCCCGTGGTGTATGAGCGAAAACGATAGCTTCACTCCTTGGAAGTTTCCGGTTCGATTTCCGGAGAATTCTTATTTTTTTAAACTTTTTAAAAGTTTAAAAAAAACTAGGGTTTGATGAAATAAATAGAAGTGAAAGTAGAAAAAAATACAGTAATACGTATTCATATGATATTTTCATTATTTTCGTTGATCAACTAAATGATTTTCTTAAACTTTAAACATTATAGTTATAGCATTAGAATAAAACTTTTTTTCTCTATTTTTATTTATAAGTAGGTGCGTAGGTACGCATTAAATTATTGGTTTAACGAGTTCACTTACTAAGATAAACAAAAATGAATCTCGTTAATAATAGCTATTGAAAAAAAGGTATTTTTTAAACGGAAAAAGTACTTTTTTCATACACCACCATCGCAATACTTTCATAACGTGACAACACACAATATTCAAATTTTGAATATGGAAATTTGGAACTTTAGACCGACATTTTTAACGATTGTTATTATTATTCAATGGCGCCAAATAGCACTTGGGACTCTAAAATAACAAAATAATTTAAATAAATGGTTTTTTACTACTTGCTTATTGCGAGAGGCATCTTTTTTCGTTCGGTAATACAACAAGTTAGTTATTTCATAAATATTATGTCATCAAATGTGAGTAAGGTTATGTAATATCAATGTAAGAAGGGAATTCAAAAATCTAGTACAGGAAAATACCAAAAAATTCGATCAAAATAGGGATTGCAAGAATTACGAATAACATTTTTTCTCTATGAAATACCTCACTGGGACAGTCCCATGCTGAGGTATTCATTTACAATACTGTTTTTGACGTGTTAATGTCTAATAAATCGATGAACGCCGTTCCGCCTGAGCCGAGTGTGAGCGAGAGCGCGGAACAAGCGATAGAGAAGCACGATCGGTCTAAGCGTTCGGTTTGTGACGCATCTATCTCTCTTCAATCCATCGGCCGATGCGTCCGAGTAGAAGGGAGACAGCAGCAGCACACAAGAAGAAAAAACTAAAAAAAAGCTGAATTTATGGAAAAAAATGTAATTTTCAATTAACTCCTGCTTTGTATTATACAAAATAATGATAATTCAGTAATAATAATTCAATTTAATTCATATAAGTATGCTATCTTTCATCAATGTTTTCTTATGACGTTATCACGTAAAATTATCGCCCGTAAACCGACTTTACAGACAACCAAAAGTTTTTTTTCTTAGCGTTAACGTTTAAATATTCAAATGTCCCAACACATACACCACACTCCACACACATACAACAACACACATACACATGACATAACATAACCACTGTTTGCTCACTTCACGTCTTCAGAAATTTGTCTTGTACATTGTGTTGTCCACGTAATTGGTGTTATGTTGTATATGTTACCTCAAATTAAATTCTTAGTTCATTGTACCAAACATAGCACTGTGTGCTCAACATTAAAATATAAATAAATAAATAAATTAGTTATTATCATAATCCATCAAATGAGAAGCCAAACACGATAAACGCCTATAATACCCGTCTCAGAGTTGGAGATCACTTAACCTCACTCAAATTTAAGTGCCAACATGTCAATATATTTGCCAGGAAAATATTTGATAATTATTATATTATCCCTTGATAATATAATAATTATCACACGTGTTGTTCCAAAATCAGTCAGGAGAAAAAATAAAAAAAAACAATATTACTTTTAAACGAAGAGCTTTTTTATTTAGTAGCTAGTTAATCCGCCTCGTAGCACAGTGGTAACGCATTTGGCTACAACGCATGGG
>JAGVSP010002136.1:0-32894 GCA_022494985.1 Micrasema minimum | reverse complement strand
TTTTCAAAAATACAATTATGCACACCGAAAATAAAAAATTGTCTAAAAATGGAATTAAAATGTACACTTTTCAGTTTGTACACTTTTCTCACATAAGTAGGTAGGGAGTTATTATTAGGTAATTTAAATTTATTTAATAAAAATAATGTATCATTGTATTGTCCTAAAAAAAGAGTTCTTGTATAAATCATTATTATGATAGAAGGAATTTTATTAGTACGTGCTATGATATTTATTTATTTATTTTAATAATACATGCTAAGCAATGTGTTTTGAACACATTGTAATTTTATACAGTAACACATACTTTAATCAGTTACTGAAATCATCAATCAACTTCTTAAAAAACCTTTTACGTTAAAACAATCGGGATTGTTTATACCACATCCAGTTCTAAGACTAAGCACTTCACTTGAAAACAAAAACATTAAATTAGCAAAAAGGGCTTAAATCGTACGTGGAAAAAGTTAGGTCAATAGGACTTGTTCTTTTGCTATGGAAGGGAAAATTTCTCTCCAGATGGTAGCCGGACTCTAGGCGGATAAATCATTCAACAATGGAAGCTCCACATACTTGAGTATCTCAGCTTTTAAGCTCCTTTGAAAGGAAATAGCCTGGGGACTGTTGGCACTCGAAAAAATAACAGTTAGTCTTGTGAATTTGTTTTCCTGCTTATTCTCACATAGAAAATGTTTGGAAAATGTGTATCTGTGTAATCTTTTGAGGACGACCGCGTCACGAGAAAAGATTTTCTTTTATACGTTTTTGAAGTAGCACTTTATTACTTCGTTCATAGTGAAGTAACAGTGTATTTCTTTTCATATAAGCTCTGTATAATAATAAATTTTGCGAATGTTATTCTTTTCAACAAAAGATGAAATGTTAATACGTAAGTAAATAAAATAACCATCCATATTTTAAAATAATGTCTGCGTATCCTAAAACATTGGGTTTAAAAATATATTTTCACAAAGAACCGGGAGTGCGTCTTGGAGTAGCGGGGGCCGCATTCAACAGTATGAAAGCTGTCTGGAGATCGGATGTTAACTTGGTTAAAACAAAATGCCGCCTTTGTAACGCCTGCATCACACCTGTTTTCCTCTATGGCTGCAAATCGCACCTAACCAGGGCCGAAAATAGCAGAATTCTGAGTTTCGAGAATAGGTGTCTTAGAAGAATATTAGGTGTGCGGTAATATGACTTTTTCGAAGTTTCTTACCATGTACCTTAATATTTCATAATAAAACTCAAGCTTGCTGTACAGTTTCCTGTGCAGTCTGAAAACTGACCCGTATAAAACGAAAACTGTATTGCCGACGCGACGTTTGGCTAACAAGTCAATGTTTTTTTAAAAATGTAAACGTATAGATATTGGTATATAGAATGCTTTCGTGATAATTAAAAGTTATTCCAAGTCAAAATTCTTATAAATTACGATATTCTTACTTTTCTTAGGATGATATTGTCACACAGTACCTATTTGAAATATTTAATTACATGTGATTTATATATTAATATTTCATGTGTGATACCTTGGACTGGTTCTAAAGCATCACTTACCTTTATGTAACAAAATCATTAATATACACTGCATTTCGTGTACCGATGCTGTGTCCTATCCACCAATGAGTGCGGATAAGGAAAATTTAGTAGTAGTAGTATATTTAGATGAAAGTAGATTGAATGCAGTTGAAATGCGATCTCTCAGGCGAACTATTGTGGTAAAACTATGTATTATAAGGTGCCGTGCACTCATGAATGTTGAAATTAGAGCTGAATGCAAGGCTGAGATAAGCATTATCGACACAATTAAGAAAGGTCTTTTACGTTGGTATAATGGTGAAATAAGATCTCTCAGGGGAATGAGTGGTAAGACTATGGTGTACAAATGTCGAAATTAGAGCAGTTATGCAAGGCTGAGATAAGCAATTAGCGACAATTAAGAAAGGGCTTTGGAGCGAATGAGTGATGAAAGAACGGCTAAAAAAAGTTTAAATGCAAGTGTGCCTGGATGTAGAAGTCGAGGAAGGCCGAGAAAGTGACATGGCATGATCAAGTAAAACAAGTGCTTGAAAGTGGGCATGTAAGAAGTCGGAATAATCGACGTGCGTGCATGAGATGTAATGAATGTGGAGGAAGCAAGAGAAGTATGCCAGGACAGAGTGGTGTGGCGTTCTATCCTCCCTGCCTACCCCTTCGGGGAACTGGCGTGATGGTTAGTTAGTTAGTTAGTACATTTAGTATCATCTTCAGTCTGATTATATACCTTCATGTAATAAATTAACAAGATACACTGTACTTGGTGAACCAAAGCAGTGCCCGTATACACCATTAGGTACTTAAACACATATAAACTCATATCAAACGTCTTATAAATAAGATTTTCCTTCTTGGAGATCTTAATAATTTCAACTTAACGCTTGCGGTACCTAAAATAGAGAAAAAGTGTCAATTAAGAGTTTCCATCTCAGAAAAAGAACTTTCTAGCAAGGAGCTGGGTCTTTTGTTTTAAGTCGTGCATCTTTGTATTTTTTATCATTATCTCCTTTCCTGTCCTGTTTTTCTTTAAACTCCATCTTACTTTAATATTTTCCATTTACCGGCTGCAGATAAGCGACTTTCTGTATATCGTCCTTAACACCGTGTAACAAAACTCGATGTACATATATACGGGAAATCAGTGAATCCACCACGTCTTATATTTTGAATCGATTTTGATTTTTTTTTTTTTGTCTAAAGCTACTTATATTTTTGAACTGGAAAAAAAACTGACAACCGGTTCACTTTTACCAGACATTTTATTTGACTAAAAGTTTTTCGATGAAACCAAGATAGTTTTTTTTCTTTCTTCTTCAAATCCTCTTTACTAATTAGTCCAGGTTCCTAAACACAACAACAAATATGGAAAACGGACCCTTCATCATGCAGTGTCTATTTTTAATATGCTACCTAAGAATTTCTTGGATTGTGTCAAAAATTAAAGATAAGGTTAAAATTTTAATGGAATGGCTGACAGAGGAGAGGTTTTTATAAATTTCAGGCTGAATTATTGATTTGTGCTTAATTTTTAAATATCTATAAGAAAAAAGAAGAAAAGAATGTTAGAATGTATGTATAAATGCAGTATGCACGTGCATATATGTTATGTATAAATATATTATAAAATATATAATATATATTTTATTTTTTTTGTGTATTTTTTTTGTTTTTATTTTTGTTTAGTTTTGTTTTATTTTTATTTTATATACTGTAGAACCTTTATGACAAAACTTGTGTTAATTTTATAAGAACTTCTGTAAAATTATTTCTTACAATAAATAAAAAATAAATCAACTCCAATTACTACGTAGATTTACCAGTTTTCGGATTGTACTACGAATTTTGTGACACCGTGTATATCCATGTTTTCCTACTGTAATCTCTCCCTAGTAATATTCTCGTAATATTTATTCTCTAACTCTCGTAATATTTATTTCGATTATTTCTTGCAACTGTATAGCTAAATTTAATTTATTTATATATATTAATACGCTGTTCGGATGTATAATTTATTATTCATCGTTCATTCTCATGGGTAAAATTGCGCTGTTATAAATATGTAGAACCTACTTTCAACCTTCAGGAGAAGTTAAGAGCGAAGGTTTATCAACAAAAAAACAACAGAGGTAAGTAAAAAAATCACATCATATTAAATCGTATTTTTCGATCTTATTTATATTGAACAATTTCAATCGTAGATTTGTACGTTTGTGTGTCGGATGATACTCTCATTATTGATACAGATAATACCAAACTGCAATAATTAAAATATTCGCGTTTCTACCGTTCTTGTTAAAAATATATATTATATACGAAACTTATAGACGCCTCACTACTATTACTTTCCCACCCAGTGGAGCATGGGGCACAACATTGGTTCACTGAGTGTTTTAAATCTCGATCATTTGTTGCATGAAGACAAAGTTATCAGTCTTACGCTTTAGCGACAATCCAAGGTATCACACATAAAATATTAATACGAAAATCATACGTCAATAAATATATCATGTTGACCCCTACGGGAATCGAACCTCGCGACCTCCTGCACGGTACTCCGACGTACAAAGCACTACACGGCAGAGAATAAAAATAAAAATATAATGTATTGTGCTGCATTTCCATAAAAAAACATTCTATTTACGTACCCTCAATAGATTCGTTTAGTAAAGAAGATATCATCTCAAGTTCTTAAATAATAAATAAAATACATGCATTATTTAGTAAGGTGGTAGAATTAATACGTAATACTGATACTCAACCCTATAGGGGTAGGAGGCTGTATAATATTTTCCTGTGGATGCATTTATGAGATTTAACCCCTAAAGCCTTCCCACCCCGAACAATATACAATACTGCAACGGGAAATTGCTTTGTCTCCTGCTAAGTATTATTACGGTTTTTGTGGGCCGCTGTCTGAAAACCAGGGCTTCATGAAGATGACTTCCTTGATTGTATTCCAACGTGTTTTAATTAAGTTTTGAAAATGTGCTAAATTTTTTATTGAAATAGTGACGGGAAGTTGAAAATATAAATTAAAATTGAGTAACAATCGAGCCAATTAAAAATTCTTTTGATTGTAACAGTTCCTTTTCCCTGTAAACGTCTTGTGGTCCAAATTTATTTCCAGAGCTTCTCTGTCTCTGTTAAGGCTCCTCTCTGTCAACATTGATAGACGCATGCGTGGGCATCACCCATTATTTTGAATTTTGTAACAAAAAATTCAAGACAAACAATACAAAATTGCAACTCGCCCTTGCAGCAGTTATAACTTGTATATTGTATATCTCTCATACCTCCCCCAATCTGGTTCTTATCTAATAGGTATACATTAATACGAGAGTGGAGAACCTCCCCTTCTTAGGAACATAGATACCGAGGGCGGGAGACAATTATTTAAACTGTAAGTAGGTGGGAATTGAAAAATAGAAGCTATGACTTTTATCCCCCGAAACGAATGCCCCGTCATATTTTCTTCTTTCTGCTACCCGGGGCGGTGAAATTAAGCATTGAGAAATCGAAAATCGTAACGTAATTTGTATTGAGTTAACTTTTCAGTACAACAAAATTCAAGCAGGTACAACATTCTCTTAATAACCAATTTTAGCCTACTAAAAATTGCATTTACGTGATAGTAATATAATACTTATCACATAAAACCATGATTGATTTGACAAATTAAAAAAAGACGTTTTATTAAAAATAAATAACCTACCCATTGGCTCCGCTCTACCACGCCAGACAAAGGTCTGCGACGTGAATTGTTTGGTTGAAGTGGAAATGGGCTGGTCATACAGCCAGAATGACGGACGACAGATGGACGAAACGCGTTTGGGTGTGGAGACCGGTGTGAGAAACCAGAGGCCTCAAGGACGTCCACCGATGAGATGGGTGGACGATATCAGGAAGTTTGCTGGAAGACGGTGGATGAGGACGTCGCAAGATCGGGAGGAGGAGGTCCAGCAGTGGACGTTCACGGGCTAAAATGAGGATGACATAAAAATCAAAACGTTTGTCACATTTTAAAAGAAATCTTTCCCCTTTTTTTAATTTCCGTCATTGTAAGTATAATTTTATTTTTACTGTTTATATTTTTCTATGTAGTTATTCTTCTTCTTCTTTCACCACTTTAGCTCCTATGTGGAGCATGTGGACATCGCTAGTCCCTCCAGGAGACCCTGACACCAGCCAGCTTTCTCGCCTATTATTATTATTACTCGCCTAGTTAATCTTCATGTTTATGCCGAATATTTCATGGTTGAAAAATGTTTCGATTTGCTATAAACATTATAATTATTTTTTTACGAGTTTTATTTATTTTTTAAATAAAATCTAACAAAATGTCAATACATTGTTTTTTATACCGTGTATAGAAATTAAATACAAAAATAATCATTAACTGATTTGATTAAATTTGATTGCTGCGGTGTTATCTAAAAAAATTTGCTTTCGAGGTGCAGGATATCTATGTAGAAAATATAAAATTATCTTCATAATAACGCCGTATATTAGAATTTAAATAACCAAATTTAATCTGCTACCCCTAAAGTATATTTAAAAGATGATATATAATGGCATAACCGTTAAAGGGCAGAACAAGTCAAGTGTCTTGCGAACAAATTGAGTTCATCTATTTAGAAGGTAATTTTTCTAGAACTGGGGTCGTATAAAGCGAATTAAGGCTTTGATACAGCCATCTGCGAGACCTTTGCCTTAGGTAATATTATGAATTCTTTGTAAGGGTACATAGCGTATACTTTGTGTGCAAGTAACATAAACCATTTCCTTACTTTGTAAAACTAAATGATATTGGATATACGGCGTTCTGACAAAGAAATGTAATTTAAAATATAAAATTTCCGTATTTATTTACAAGCTTTACGTAACTTATTATTTTTAATAAATGAAGAGAAAATTACTATTATAATGTTTTTTTAAAAATATAATTAATTCGCTTTTGGCCAATCGGTATAATGACGGATATCCGCTCATGTTAATCTTATTTTTTTTATTATTGGTAAGGGGGTACAGTGTACCGTGCATATGAAATAAATAAATATATTATAATTACTATGAAAGTTAAATACTGGGTACACTTCCACTGTTGTCATTTGTATTGGCTAATTAGCGCTTTCGCCCTGTGATGGGCATCTTCCGAGTGGTGACTAATCTAAAGATGCCCATCGCAGGACGAAAAAAGCCTTTTATTTTTAAATTGACAAGGTATAAGAGTAACTTGCAAAGCATACAATTTAACTTATTCTAAGGGTAATGCTTTTTTTTAGGCTTCATAAGATTTTATAATGGAATAAAATCGAAGTTGACTATGTTGTTTACCTCATTAATTTAAAACCGTAGTGTTGTAGCACTAAAAATAAAAAATAACTAAACTCGTAGCACAACCCGAAAACTGGATGAATAAAAATTAAAAAACGCTAAAATTATTTTTAAATATTAATAAATGCCTTCGAAAATCACGATTTCCCCTGAACCGAAGGATTCAAATGATTACGACGGAAATTCTGTTCTATTTTACGCGTTAAAAGCCTCTTTTGGCTATCATTTTAATACCGAACCTTCTCACTAAGGCTGTAAACCCAACCCAACCCTTGCAAGTTCTATCCTCTAGTGAACGAGAAATCAAATCACATATAAAAATACAATCAAATTTACCCAATAAAACTTTTTATTCTCCACCCCCACTGGGGTGTTAAGCGTTCCCCCACTAACTCTTCAAATTGAGGTAAAGCGATATGAAACATTGTCTATATCGATCTCCAAAACGAGGTTCGTAATTTTAATTTGGCATAAATTAAGAGCAATTGATTATTAATTTTATCCTAATCACCTCGTTTATGAGAATAAACGTAAAAGTTAAACGTAAACTTTTATTAGACGATTTAATCCAAAAAAAATTCACTGGTAAAAGTATGTTACTGATATTTAATCGAGTTGCATTCATCATCATCAATCCATTTCCGCTCCCTATATAGAGCATATGGATTCCACAAACTGCCTCCAAGCTAAGTGATCCGCCGCCATTTCCGTCAGATTTATGTCCCGCTATGACGTAAACTGCCAATGAATTAGATTGCATTTAATAATTATGTATATCGCGTTTTATGACAATGTGTACTTGGGAAAATAATGGAAAATTGGGTTCCTGAAATTTTGTACTGACTTACGTTAAACAAATAAAAAAATGCATGTCTTTCCAATTTTGAAATGTTTCTAAGGAAGCGATGTCTTCGTAAGCGATGTCTTCCTATTTTCATGTTTTTTTTTCTATTACAAGTGATTGATGAAAAAATAATACAACATGCATTATTTATTTGGAATTGAAATTCAATACCTTATCTTTCGAAAGTTTTTAGTTATTGCACCCTAAAGGTAAAGCCTAAAGCCCAAAAGTCGACATTCCCTCGAGAGTTTTATTTTAAAATCTATTAAGGAGTTACAAAGGAACCCCAACAGAGTCACGCCTCGTCTCGCATTGCCGAATTCAATTTGTCATAATGCATTTTCGGTCGGGCCAAAACTCCGAACTTGAATCCCCAGATGAATTCAAAATCGGACCAATCATCCTGGTAGAGAAAAAAGCGCTTTATTCCAGATCTCTGCTAGTCCTACTGAAATATTAATGGCATTGCCACCTTTGATTCTTCAGGGAGTAAATTTGGCCAAAAACAAATGGCGGTACAGGGCTTAACTACCCCTCTGGAATGTCTCTTTCCCATTGGAAAACAGCCCTTAAGTTCGGAGCAACAAGTCTCAAATTCCTATGCTCTTTTTGAATTGAATTCACCTGGCTAGGGATGATTCTGTTGCAAGAAATAATACATAAACAAATGTAAATAAATTACAAGATGGTTTTCGTCCTTTTATTGTGGACTTGTTTTTAAACATCAAGTTAAAGTTCTGTCTTGAGTTTTGTGCGTCCCGTAAAAGGGAGTCTTTATTGTTATTTCTTGGGTCAGAACCTTTTTCAGGATTTTTTATGTTTTAAAATAAACCTGTAATCTTCGGATATCTGCATTTTCTTTCTTTTTATATTGTGAGCTCTTTTATACATTATTTTACAATGTTCTTTCATTTAGTACCTACCTATTATAGATATATGGATTCCCATGATTATGCTTATTGTATGTATGGTAGTAAAAATAATAAAAAAATATAATGGTAAAATATATAGTTTATTTGGGACCTTCCCAAAACTCCAAACATACTCAGTATATTATTTAAGAACTATAAAGGCCGTATTATCATTATTGATCCTTATTGCAGTGACATACCGATTCAAACATTTTATGTACTTAAATGGATCACCAAAACAAAAAAATACCCCTATGTAAATGAAGAAATACATTAAACATATTATTATTCACTATTATTTTACATTAAAATATGTCACTTTTTGATGACCAAAATAAAATTATTTTTCAAAATTTTCACAATGGTTCGAATATACTGCTCTTAGAGAAGATCACTTGCATGTTTTTTCTCATTAAAACAGTATTCCTTGCACATAATGCATATCATAAAACAAGTCTATTTTCTAGTAGAATTATGAGTCATAGAAAAAGGTCATTAGTTATTTTAAAAATGAATACAAATGTCCTGGGCAAGGGATCGCAAAGCGCGGGAAACGGCACATAATTTTTCCAAGAGAGGTAACCTTAAATCCCCACTATAATTTCCCAGGAGCTTTCTTCCCCCGGGTTCTTTTCCCTTCCCCAGCGCCCACTAAACACGCAGTTCCCGCGCAACTTTTCCAATTACAAAACGAAAAACCGCTTCGAAAAGTTCGCGGAATGGTATCATTGGATGTTAATTCACCTCCGCTGCGTTATGCGCTCCTGGTACCATTATGTATTGTTAGATTATAATGAAATAGCGATTCGATCGTTAACACTGATTCAGTTTATCTTGTCATAAAAATGGTAAGATAACCAGAATAAAGTTTATGTATGAATTAATTTGTATTGATGAAAAATTGGAGTACGCGGAACGGTATCATTGGATGAATTTACCTCCGTTGCGTTACGCGCTCTTGGTACAACTATGATGTTTCCAATTTACCTTTAAATTTTCTTCCTCTTCTTCTTTTGCCACGTTCGTTCCTATGTGGAGCATGTGGACATCACTAGATCCCTCCAGGAGACCCTGTCACCAGCCAGCTCTCTCGCCTCCTCTCACGTCAGGCCTGCATCCATCAGCTCCGCCGAATACAACCTCCAATAACTGGAGTCGTTAAGATGCGGCAATGGACCTTAATTTTACACTAATGAATTATTTTTTAATTACAAGACATAGATAGATTCTTTAAAAGTGAAACATTACTTTCAATGAATTTTATTTGATATTATTGATATCTCAACAGAGACAGAGAAGCTCTGGAAACGAATGTGGGTTATCTAGGCGTTTACAGGGCTTATGACCTGTCATTGGCTGGGTTAAGTGGCCACTTGATGTATTACAACATTCCCCATTTCACCTAGTATTTGATATCCATATCTGCCAATATACAGTAAAATGGCGCGATGCTTCACATGTGAACTCTCTGTCATCCATTGAGAAAATTGCTAAGCATTTTAGCAGAAACCTTTATGATTGCAAGTGAAATTCTTACCGAATTATATCACCTACTAGGAAACGCCTGAAGATGAATCTTCAATTTGTTATGCTTATAACTTTTACCTAGATAACCCACATTCGTTTCCAGAGCTTCTCTGTCTCTGTTGAGATATCAATAATATCTGATATCAGCCCAGCATGGGTATAATCCAGTAATTTGTCTACAAGTATTTGTATTCATTCAAAATGTTGTTCAATTTTATTTGAGGTTATAAAAACCTTGTCTTCATTACGTTTTTCTTAAATGAACCCAATGAAAGTAGAATTCCAAATAAGTCCACAAAGTGCAATGTATCTTGATCATTTGTAACATTGCTTTTAATATCCATTTTTTTTCATGTGTATTTTTCAACGAGCTGGCTAGATTTTCATCAGCACATTGTTTCTATGGAAAACATTGATTATACCAATGATCATCGAACTGATATGAAATCTAATACAAAACGTAATACGTGACAAATATGACGCACTAAATAAGGATATTATGTAAATTCGTTATAAAGAAAGCAAATAATGTTGAATCGTGTACGTGATATCCGAAATATATACAAAAGGTTTTATTTGACAATCGTAGGTTCTCTAATCGCGTACCTTACGAACGTGCTTCAAAATACGATACCAATTATGGCGAAGTGCCTATAGGAAGGAAGAAACATGTTTTTATCGTACGAAAATTTGGAAAATTTAATAATATTGCCTACAAGTGAATGAGCTCTAAACGATATTGAAATTATACGAAAAATATTTTTTAAGAGATGATAAATATTATGTATATGATATAAAGTTATGACGTTGTTGGCCTCTGTAATTGGGCCTCCTGTAGCTCAAGCACAGATAACTATCGACGTAGTTATAAGCGTGCTATTCACGTGCTAACGCTAACGATTTTAGCGATCACAGTGACCACAGATTATTAACAGTGACATTCGTTCGATACCGTGGTATCGATAGCCGAACATAGCCGATCTGAGCCGAGCGGGGCCGATGCAAGCTATAACGCGGCCTTACGTCAAACGTCAAATCATCGCGCTTGTCTGATTTTTTATTATTTCGACTGCTTTTCTCAATATTTGGCTTGCCGAAAACCAGCTAGATTATAATAAAGATTGAATGAAGATTTGTGCGAATAAGATATATCTCGGGAAATGGCTCGCGACTAGTATGCGCTCGTTTAATAATCCCGATTGATAACTTTTAACGCGTGTTCCATTGTGATCGCGAAAACGTTAAACATCCATGGGTAAGAAATCGTTATCACGTCGCTTATTACCGAATCGGTACTGATCTGTGATCGAGCAACTGGCCTGTTGAGGTGGTTAAATTTAAAAAAATAAGTCCCAGGGATTTAATTGTACGGGGTCTATGGCCAAATTCAAACTTATTCTTTTGTAACAACATTTTGAAATGAATACAAAAAATACTTGTAGACAAATTACTGGATTATACCCATGCTGGGCTGATATCAGATATTATTGATATCCCAACAGAGACAGAGAAACTCTGGAAACGAATGTGGGTTATCTAGGCGTTTACAGGGCTTATAACCCGTCATTGGCTGGGTTAAGTGGCCACTTGACGTACTACAACATTCCCCATTCCGCCCATCATCTGATAACCAAATTTTGGAACTACTATATATTGAACTCGTCTTCGTGGTTCCGCTTTACAGAATTTTTCTATGCTGGTGTCATCTGTCAAATACATTTAATTAGTTATCTATTTTAGTGACTCATTTTAAGTCTCAGGATTGTTATTGAAATATGACGTAGATTCACTGGTTTCCCGCTTGTACATCGAATTCTGTTACACCATGTGTATTGCCAAATTATTAACTATGATTTCAAATTCTTCGTCTTTATTGAGAGATCATTAATGATCAATTATTAATTGTTTATTCATTTACATTTCACATTTTATACAAAAGCAAAAGATGTAAAGATAATAAACTACCAAACGAAATTCAAAAATCAAAAGACGGCGAAATCCCAAAACAAAGCACGAAAAGACTACTTTTTAAATATTTTTATTAATAATAATAAAGGCTAATTTTTCTATATTGTTCCTTTTGTTCCTTTTGTGATTATTGTTCCTTTTGTGATTGTTGTATTTTTCGATTTAGCATTGTTAACTCTGTAATCTGAAATATTGTAATATTTAGTCTTTCTTTTCCTAATATCTGTCCCAGAATGAGTTTTGTAACTCAATTTGGAGTGCAAAGTATTTTGTACAAATTAAATTAATAAATAATAAATAAAAATCATTTCTTTACTAAGTTTACCAATTTAGTTTTTTTTTTTATTGTGTACATTGATACATATTATTTATGGTACAGGATTGCCAAATAAGCTTAAAAGCTAGCTATTGGCAGACCTATCCATTACTTAATATCTATTCGATGCTTATTCATTTTTAGTTATATTTTAAACACATAACGTATTTACAATTTTTTTATTTCCTTTATCCTCAGATAAATGTACAAAAATAAAATCGAATGTCTCATGAGTATGAAATCCGCCGTCACATCCAAAGTTAGGTTATTCAAAAGCCCTTTGACTCACTGAAAAACATTTGTTTTTCCTCCACTCAAAGTTGATCTTAACTTTTCCTTGAGAGACAACAAAAACGCGTTACCTAGAGTTGGGACCTCTTTCGAGAATATGGCGATACTAAAGCTAACTTTAATAGAAAATAAACTTGATTTGTGAGGAGATACGGGATAAAATAATCTTGCTACGGAATTTCAGACAAGTTGATAAAACATTTTTATTTGATAAAAATCTTCAGCACATAAATTATTCAGATATTATAAAGTTTGTATCAATCTTCTGCGCGTGTGAACACTGATGATATTTAATTTTAAAAATATAAATCTGATATTTTTTGTCGCGGATTATTTTTATGATAAAATAACGACGGCGATACTTTAAAGTCCACCTCGTCGTTATTATAATCGTGATTAACACATTGGGCTACCGTGTATGATGCCCTTGGCTCGGATTCTGTGAAGGTTAATCAAAATGATCAAAGGTGTCGTTTAAATTAATATTTCGTATATGTATTACGTTCTGTATCCTGTTCTCCTCTATGGCTGCGAATCGTGGCACCTAACCAGGGCCCAAGACTGGTGTCTTAGAAGAATTTTTAGGTGTGCGGTGGTTTGACTTTGTAAAGAACACAGAGGTGAGGCAACGGACACAGCAACCCTTATTATTGTTATGGATAATTTATATAGCGCCGTTTTCGTATAAACATACCTCAAGGGCGCTTTAAATATTGAATTAAACGGCTCGGGAAATTTAAAGTGAGTGAAAACTCAATTTCTGAGTAGAAAATACTATTATCAAAATTAATCAAAAGGTTTTGAGAACATATAGGTCTTAAGTTTCTTTCGAAACATCACTTCACTCTAATAGTTGGGCACTTCTGGTGGGAGAGCATTCCAAGCCACAGGGCCCGCAACCGCAAAAGCGCGCTCTCCAAATTTTGTGCGCTGATTACGGATCGGTACTAAAACCCTGCCTATAGCTGTAGATGTAGCTGGTATCTACTGTCATCCGGCGAAGGCGTTTCGGCTAGCTAGGCTATGTGGCTATGTATTGCGTATGCCTCCCGAGAGCCTTAACCATGCTTGCCTATTTTACAAAGGCATCAGGTTCTCGGCGTCCTGGTCGTCCACTGTTGACAATTCGTCGGCAGTTTGCGTCGGAGCTACGGGACGTGGACTTGACTCGGGAGGATGCATGGGAGCTGGCGGCCGATCGCTTGGCCTGGAGGCAGTTTGTGGATTCCATATGCTCCACATAGGGAGCGGATATGGTATAATAAATGAATGAGATATGTATAACGATGAAATCTTCTAAAAATCTCATCTAGCCTCACGAAATAGGCGATCGAGATATACTGCAAAAGCCAGTGCGTTATGGACCATTAATATAGGATAATGGCAAGAATAAGAGGTAAGTAATTAACGTTTTCTTCTTTGATTTTATCTGTTGAATTCCTTTTCTTAAATGGAAATTTTCTTATCTTCCCATGTTTTTGTTAATCGTTTTTCGCTGACAATTATTATTTAAATTAAAATCTAGACTTGTAAACAAGAGATATATTTCAAGCTTAAAGGAATTTGGGTACAGTAAGCAATTCTGCTCAGGCTCTGAAAATTCCGAATCTGTTAAAGCAAACAGACTCAGACGAATTTTGTTCCTAGGTTTCGTCTCCCCGGCATCTTTTCGCAAGAACAAATCTCAAGTGTAAAGGAAATACGCTCCTTTAAATATTTAGATAAAATAACATCGGAATGAAGCAGAATTACAAACATAAAACAGGACTTAGTGATGTCTGTATCTTTAGCGATTTTGAATTTTCTCATGTTCTCAGATTTGGAAAAAAGTGTGCCCTTAAATCTTCAGCATATTTTTTCATAAGAACTATTATGTATTAATACATCTTATTTGCAGAACTTAATTTTTTGTTCAGTAATGAAAAACCCATACAAAACAACGAATGCATCACCTATATAATTCACTATTTCTTAGGTGATTCAATAATTTAATGTGCGGCAAGCATCAACTAAAAATGTATTGTTATTTGCTAATATGCCTTCACATTTTTCCATACTCTCATCTCTGGTGCACAAAGAACTGATAAATACACTAATAGCAGTTATTTTATATCTCGCGATCTATTTGCGATCTCTCAGGCGAATGTGTGGTAAAACTATGTATGATAGGTGCACCGATGTTGAAATTAGAGCAGAATGCAAGGCTGAGATAAGCATTATCGACAAAATTAAGAAAGGTCTTTTACGTTGGTTCGGTCATGTAGAGCGAATGGATGATGAAAGAACGGCTAAAAAAATATATTATGCAACTGTGCCTGGATGTAGAAGTCGAGGAAGGCCGAGAAAGACATGGCATGATCAAGTAAAACAAGTGCTTGAAAGTGGGCATGTAAGAAGTCGGAATAATCGACGTGCGTGCATGAGAATATGTATGAATGTGGAGGAAGCAAGAGAAGTATGCCAGGACAGAGTGGTATGGCGTTCTATCCTCTCTACCTACCCCTTAGGGAAAATGGCGTGATGGTTTAGTTAGTTAGTTAGTTAGATTTTTAAATATTCTGAGACAAATTAAAGTCGAGCTTCTTATAAGGCATTCAGTAGTATTACGAAAACTTTTTTGTTGCACAGTTTTTTTCGAATGAAAATGAAGTAAGCTTTTTCTGTAGACGCTAAGCGGAAGTGCTTTTAATTAAATGTGTTGATTAATACACTCGAATATTTATTTTTAAACTTTCCCTCAGAACTTGCTGCATTTTTAAAAAGGGAATGAGATTTTTTTGCTAGGAGTTCTGGTCTATATTTTCAACTAAGAAGTTTTCCAGGTAACTCAAAGTCCTGCTCTGTTTTCCATAATGTTCCTCTTCTTAAGAAATATCTGAGTGAGGAAACGAATGCAAGAGAAAAACTATAATTTTAAGTAGAACTCCTTTAGTTTTGCGAAATCAGTAGACAAATTTGCATTTCAAGATTGAAATATGCTTTGCATTGCAGATTGTTTAATGTTGTAACTTGGATGTTTATTTATTTATTCATTTATTAATATTTTTAGTAGACGTCCATTAGGGTGATTGATTATTATTTTTTAAAAATTGAAAAACTTTCTCGTCGGCACGAGTTAAAATCATTGTACACATATGAAATTTCGTATCTGTATAGGCCATGGTAATTATAAAAAAGATAGAGGGTTTTCGTTTTTCAAATCGATTTTTTTTTGGTTATATATAAGGGACACCTACTAGGCTGTCCCTTATTTTTCACGTAGGCTGTACTTGATTTTTATTTAATGCATAGGGCCTACCTTCTTTTGTATTGCTATTAAACACTTGTTCAGCAAATTTCAGTTCATTTGGAGTACAGTAACCCGTGCCGACTTGCATCGGAACACGTTCATACAACATGAAGGGAATTTCTCTAATTTTAAAAAACTTTGAGGCCTCGTCGGCACGAGTTAAAATCATTGTACACCTATAAAATTTCGTATCTGATAGAGGGTATGCATTTTCAAAATCGAAAAAATTTTTTTTGCTCATATAAGTGACACCCTAATTCATACGGCAGATCGGGTTTGGGATTATTACAGTTATTGCAAATTGCATTTGAGAAAATTTATTTCATTTTACAGAATCAAATCATTTTCTGAAAAGTATATAATATATTATTCTTCTCAATAAGACCTAAGGGTCCGTAGGTATTTGTCTCGTTCGACGCTGCACCTTGGGAAGTCGACTCCCAGCTGTCCCTTCATGTTTTCACAGGCCTAGAAGTCAGCGGCCAGGCGGACAAAGATTCATCACGGATTTGTCGATTATATTATCATCCATTCTTTCAACGTGTGCATATCAGATTCTTCTTCCATCTCTTCCCTAAGTACATATAAATAAGCATTATATCCATAGCATACTTCGTTAATTATCAAATTCGCAAAACATTTTACATAGTTATAGAATTCATAGTAATGATTTCAACTAAGATGCCATCATAAATTTATGGGACTTGAAATTATAGGAGAGAAAGGGTTGTCATTGATTTAAAAAAAAATTTTTTTTTAAATATTTTATTTTAAAGTAAACATGTTTTTTATAAACAATACATAAAATGTATTTATTGTTCCCGCAAAGCCGGGCTTGTCTGCGGGTTACATTATATATTAATCCTTTGTTCAAAATAATTCACGATGATCTCCAATTTAAGTTAAATAAATTACTATGTCCCTACGAGATGTACTAGAGATAAACTCCCGTGTATTACTGTGCCAATGCGTCGACTAATACTCACTTTTACTCGCCAGTAAAAAGATTACAAAATCTAGACAACGAGTATAGTAATGTGGCCGATGTGTTGGCAGTGAAGATGAGCCAAAATACAAATCTCTATTATAAAATTAATTTATGTCTTCAAGAGCTAATGATATGTAACAGTTATATTTTATTAACGTTTTAATTTCGATTTTAATATATGTGTTTATTAAATGTAAATGCCAATGGCGTACGTGTGTAATTAAATCAATTGAAAATAAATTATAAATTTGTATCTATTTTTATGTAGATACTTGGTAATGTTAACCATCTCGTTTTTCTTTCTCAATAGATCGCCTTGTTCTGTTAAAGAGTTATTTAAATATACTTCAGTAAATTAGTTTATTTTAATATTCTTCGCAGCAGCTTGAACTGAAACCGTCTGTCTTTTGATTTTACAACTCTGTAAAAATATTTAAATTACAAATCGTGAACAAAGTCACAGATTGCGTACTATTCTCTTGTAAAATATTCACTTTGTAAGAATACCGACAGTTACTTTAATACCAGAATACCGACAAGCTATATGTTTTATCCAAATTTTGACAATAATTTACAAATCCTTATAGGCTTCTTAACCCTTCGATCGATGAGTTATAATAATGCTTCTGACATTTTTTATACTATTTGAAGACGGTAAATCGGTAGATAGTTGTAGATTCATAAAAATGAAGATACTATCTTGTAAATTATCAGAACTTATATATACAGTGAAATACCGCGACGCTTCACGTGTTAACTCTGTCATCCATTGAAAAAAATTGCTAAGCATTTTAGAAGAAACTTTTATGATTGTAAGTGAGATTCTTACCGAATTATATCACCCACTAGAAAACGCCCGAAGATGACTCTCCAATCACTTACAACTCTTAGCAGCTAATTTTTGTGAATGAAAGAATTTTTATAATGAAAAATCATAATTACTACAGATTACAGAGTAAGAAATGTATGTTAAAAATGTTAAAAAAAAAATCCAAATGTATTATCAACTAAATTTAATAAGATTCACCCATCTTCTTGTATAATATGCTGAATTCCCAAGTTTATCCCCCAAACTTCATGAAATCTTAATCCCAGTCTTGTTTACATTTCATCCCTAGGCTATGCCACCCTCTGCAGCATGTTTTTCACTCGGAACCTGCAATTTGGGTGTCACTTTTTCTTTTATAAATACGCAATGCCGCCACTAATAAATTCCTGTCTTTATTGCGACATTACGTAGAAATTGAGATTGGAATTTTACCCCTGTTATCCTCCAGCTTTACCCCACGTTTTGGTTTTAATAATGTAAAAATGCAAATTTGCCATACTTGACTGTGCTTTTGGAAGCTTGCATTCTTTTAGAAACATCGGGCCTAAATAAAGTCTACGTTAACTTAATAATTCCTATTTATTTATATTTCAATGTTGTGCACACTGTGATATGTTAGGTACAATGAACTAAGATCAATTTAAGGTAATATATACAACATTACACCAATTACGTGGAAAGCACAATGTACAAGACAAATTTCTGAAGACAAACAATAGTATATAAAGTGATAATGTCATGTCATGTGTATGTTGTGTTGTGGTATGTGTGTGGAGTGAAGTGTTTGTGTTGGGAAATCTGAATATTTAAGCGCAGGAGGCAATATGTGGGTTATAATAAGTTTGCGCTTCTCGGCCTAAGTATAATTATTAATACATTTTACAGGCAATCAAAATATGAACCCGTAGTTTAAATACAATAATTCCTAATTCATTTTTATGTTTAAAAAAAATTATCCATCTTTTTTTAATAAAACGTAAATTAGGAAATGTGAAAATAGAGAGTTTTTAATTTGATTCGTATTTTTTATTGACATTACTTGGTGGGATTCCATTAGTTGTATATAACTAATTAAAGTTAAATAAAAATACTTTTATTTGACCAGTTAGCGCTTTCACCCTGAAACGGGCATAAACCAGTCTGAAGATGCCTTTTAAAGGGTAAAAGCGCCAACTGGTCAAATAAAAAAGTGGAAGTGTACCAAGTATTTTTATTTGACTTTAATTAGTTATATACAAAGAATTTAAGAGTTTTTAATGTTTGTATTTCACTAAATCTTCTCGTATTATTGGATGAACCCATGTTTGCTTTCTACAACCAAACGGGTTTACCTAAAACACCAAGAAGAAATATAATATGATACTCAAAACTACCAAAAATCCGTTTTTTCACTTTTGTTAGCATTTCCTACGACAACCTTCTACCCATTACTCCACCTGTCAAAACTAGTATTTACGGCATCGTCCTTGAACCGAAGGGAAAATAGGGAATTCGCCTATGACAGCAAGTATATTAGGATTTAGGTATATCTGTACCACGTGAATAATTTATCATAGTAAAGTTTTCCAATAATAATTAAGCCGGATTCCTAGTAAGGTATGTCACTGTGCCAATATAAACTCGCTTGAGGACATAAAATAGAAACAGGTAATGTAATCTCCCTAAAACCACAATTAATTCCATCGGATCGCCCTGAAGCAAATACCTTTCGTCCTTACAGACCTTCCACCCCCACTCTAGGGAGGATGAGGTTCCTATTTAGTATTTCATAAAATAACTATTAAATTTTAAGCATAATTCAATATAGTTTGTAGTTTGACGAGTAGATACTGAACTCATAGAATGTAATTGTTTTCCTACTGCTACTATAATAATAATTATAAATAAAGCCAATTTATATAGCGCCGTTTATGAAATATCATCTCAAGGGCGCTTTATAACTAAGGTCTAATAGGATTATACTAGTACTTCCCTTATCCGCACTCAATGGTGCATAGGGCACTGCGTGGGTACACCAATGCAGTGTATCTCGATCATTTTATTACATGAAGGTAGGATGATCGGTGTTACGCTTCAGTCCAAGGTGTACTGTATTTCAGAAAATGCCAGAGACAATAATAGTGTTATAACAATGTATCGACTTCCGGTACCCTGTTCCAATATTACGTTTGGGGTAGAAAACCGGAAATAAATCAGCCATAATGGCTTATTGCCATCAGAACACCATGGATTGGATTATGGGACAATTGAATAGCTGGAAATGCATTAGATGAGGTACTTAGCAAACGAGTCATTCCTTGGGGATTTTTTTTATGTTTGGCCGCATTGCTCAAGCAAAATAGTTGTTATTATTACACATGAAATATATTGAAAAATAAGAATAAAATTCTCCTCTGTAATTTGACATAGCTTAATTCTTAACAATTTGGTTTAGTCATCAAATCTACCTACCACATTTTACATTGTAAACTTAAACTAAGTATTTGTTCCTACAAATTAGATAACAAACAATAATTTGCTAAATCCAATTATTTTTAAAAGTCTCAAATTAAAAAGGTAGTTCATTAGGTTCCTGGAAACGGCGAATATGTCGATGGGGTGAACTGGCAGTGGGGGTGAGCTAAATTTATCTTTTCTTCGCGTTTAAATGAGATTAATACTGCTGCATATGGCGTTATTACTGTCGAAAGATTGTAATTGGTCCCATTGTTCGCTTCCACCCCCTGTGTTAGTGCAAAGTGTTAAGCTTTGGTCAGACGACTGTTTAAAGGTAGTAGTGCCTCCTAACTGCATGTGTGTTTGTCAATAGCCTAATAAATTAACTAGATCATTTTAATAATTATCGTTATAATTTATAATAATTATCGTACACACAATATAATGTGCTTTTAAATACTTAAATTGTATAATATCTACTATGTATACACGTTCTAACAAAACTCGTAGTACAACCCGAAAACTGGTGAATCTACATAATATTTGGAGTCGAATGTGTAACATGGGTTTTGAATCTGAGCTTGAAATTTTTTTTTTTCTTTTCACAAAAGCTTTCATTAGTACCGCAGATTAAGTAAAATTGCACAAATTCATATTAAAATGCGGATTTTGATTTTCTTTTAATGATGGATAGTATTACTTGACTAAATACATGATATTTGAAAATAATTTGCAAAAAAAATATTTAAAAAAAAAATCAACTTCGTACTCAAATTTCTCGAAAATTATGGGTCTAATAAAAAAAAAAATCTACAAAATCGACTTCAAATGTGACGTAGATTCACTGGTTTATCGCTTGTACCTCGAGTTTTGTTACTCCATGTATACGGAGTAACAGACATATATAAGTTATTATTATTATTATTTGGATAATTTATTAAGCGCCATTTTTGTGAGAAATCACCGTCATAAAGTGTGTTTTGAGATAATAGTTCATTTCAGTTGATTGTAATGAAAAAAAACCCGACGAAATTCTAATAAATTGGACAAAAAAGGCAGTTTTTACTTACTCGAATCAATAAAAACGTTGTCTTTTTCATCAACAAAAAACCTTGTAGTAAATTTTGAACATTTTTTTAATCTTTTAAACCTTGTAAGGCAAAGCTCAGGACCTCACTTAAGCTGTTTTTACAAGCATACACAAATTAATCAGGAATTGCTGCATGGTACAAGTTAAAGTACTGCTTCACTCCACATATCGGAATAGATGAGGCTGCTGTCACATTAACATTCTGCCTGTAGTTGTCAGTTGAATCCAGAATTTGGTATGCGAGCGAAAAAATATTTTGTTGGAGTGAATAAATTTTTAAAATATCTACAAATATCTGCTTGCAATGCAAGCAAAACTTTTGTAATTCCCTGACAAAAACATGCTTCTACAACTTCCTCAAGCCACAAAAAATCAATGTAAAATTATGTAAAATTATTAATATAAATTAGGTAAACAGAAATTAGATAATACATACATTGAAGCTATCATTTTTCAAAAGAAACGTTTGAGTTTTTATGATATACTCGAATATTTCTATTTTGAGGCTGCTTTCAAATAGTCGGAAATAACTATGCCAGAAGCAAGATATGCTGGAGTGGGATTCGAACATTTTGATTCCAATCCGGAGTTCTCGACTTTACCACTAGACCACAAACCGGTTCAAATTCGGCCATATTTCAATAATTTATTTTAAATTTTTAAAAATAATATTTAATAAAATTAAAATAAAATATGCTTGTGAATAAAAAAATACCATTTAAGAAAAAGCGGATATTGTACCAAAAAGAATTACAAAAATTGTCACAAACATGGAAATAATCTGTCTGGGTATCTATAAAATATCCAAAAACAATATCGACGGTAGAAAGGAAAAGGTTACCAAGCGACATAATATATGCAAAGGAAAATTATACCAAAGAACATTATATTCTTATGTATTATGATTATTATTAGGTATAATTTTCCTTTGCACATATTATGTGTCTTGATAACTTTTTCCCTCGATATTATTATGAAGCCATTACAACGCACTTAAATAATTTACTCAAACTGCGAACAATGTCCGACGGCACAACACTATTGCATATCTACAGGATGTTTTACTTCTTAATAGGAATAAAAAAACTGCTTATAAAAATGAGTCGCCTGTGGTAACTTACTGATGGTGTCGAGGGTTTTGAGTCTAGAGATCCCTGGATTAGATGCTCACTCCTCTACGACTTGAATTCAACCTGTAACCTTCTGATTCCCAATCAGGTGCTCTATCTACTGATGTAAACTACCTGTTAAGTCCAGCAGTGAACAAATGTTTTTTTCAAGGTATTTCAAGGATATCCACACCAAAAAAAAAGATTTTAAAACGTTTATACCAGTAATTTTTTATCATAATATCTTCATTTTCATATAAATTATGGAAAAAAATATATATATATTTCTTATTTTTTATCAAAAAACCTGCTTTGATTTCATTATTTTCAACATACACAAACTAATAATATACATAAAAATTAAACATCCCGTATCCGAAGTGGGTATTGTATGTAATCTGTATAGGACTGGACAGTAGACAACCCTTACATAATCGGATAAAGTCATTAAAGCGGGGAAGAGGGTGTGAGAATGGGAAAAATAATTCAGAAATCGAATTGAAATCAACGGGAATAATATATTGAAGCGGGATGGGCCGTAAATTGATAAGTACAGGGTTGGAGCAGATACAATTAAACATTTTTATTGTTAAAGGATTTAATATTATGTATTTGATGCAATGAGGAATTCCGGTGGTACCCAGAATTAAATTTTACCATCTCTCCGTGGCATGGCGGTGCGGAAACATACTCAACATTACATTTAATTTTCTTAATCCAATAGCAACATAAGAAGAAAAAAATAGAAAAAAGTGATTACCGCTAGTTTAACGAGCTGTTACATCACCGTTCCCAAAGAATTTTTTTAGCATAGATCTTTAAGGGTTAAAAATGTTTTCATATAATATGTTTAAGACGAAAATTCAAGTGTTTGTATTTAAAACGCAACTTTTCAAAAATGCACTAAAAATTTTTTTTATCTGAATTCTTCAACATTCAATTCATTCATTAGAAAAATCTACTTCTTACTCAATTTTCTCGAAAAATAAGGGTCAAATAAAAAATAAAAAAATCTACAAAATCGACTCCAAATATTATGTAGATTCACTGGTTTCCCGCTTGTTCATCGAGTTTTGTTACACCCTGTTTATTATATTTTTGTCACAATGTTTATCTCCCAATAACAAATATTACAAAAAAATCATGAAATTTAAAAAAATTATGTGGTTGCTTATGCACAATTAGGACAAGGAAAAGAAGTATAATATATGGTAGTAGGTATAATGGATAATTTAAACACAATAGTTTATAAACAAGAATTCCTCAAAGGCCGCTTTAAATATTGAATTTGTCATTGTTTTCCAAATTTGAAATCAGCAAAACCCATGAAATTTCAAACTTCCCTAAAACAACAAACTAACAGGGTCGAATTCGGAAATTTGAACATAGAATATTAAACAACAAAGTGCAAATTTATATCTCATATTAATTTAAAACCCTTCAAATCACTAAACATTTTACGTCAGGTTTGTTTAACCTACTCTAGACTAAAGCTCTGAATTATTCAGAGAGGGTAAGCTTGATTGATATTTTATTGTGTACCACGTATTTTATTAAGAGTAAAGGAGACAGTAAAATAAAATGTCCCTTTTCCTTTTTATTTGTTCTATTTATTTCTATTTGATTTATCTACGTTCTTCCTTTATTGTTGTCACTTTATCATTCATTCTATTCAATGTTTTTTGTCGCTGTTAAAAGTAAAATAATATTTTATCGAAATGGATAACTTTAACATGTACCTTGTAATTAATTAATTTTAGTACAAAGATACTACTTACTTACCACGTACTATTTTCCTAATTTGATCACTATTTGGTAGGTTGTTTGGTAAAGAAGGAGGATGGTCATATGGCTTTGTTGCGTGTTTCCATATAACCGTAGTCCCCAGATATCTCCCTGGAATTTAGCACTAGAGCATTTCGGCAAGAAGTGTGTTTGTATTAATTTAGTTTTTCCTCGTTATCTGCTTTAAAAATAAATTATCAAAAAAATTGAGACGGTACAAAACACGCTTCTGGATTAATTTCTGAAACATGAAAAAAATTGCTCTAGTGCTTATATCCAGGCATAAAATCGAGGACTACGTTTGTAAAGAGAATCAGAGCGAGCCACGTGACCATGTTTCCTGAATGTGTTCAATATGTGCAATCCCCTTGGACACATTTGACACTTTCAAATGATATTTCTTCGAGCGTGGTAAACTGTCATATCACATTAGTGCAGTGTCTCTATATCATTTTTTAAAATTGTATTATTAATTTCAATATATACATTAAAAAAAAAACAATACATGTCCTACTGAGTTGCCTAATGCAACGCGTCAGTAGGTGCATAAATACATGTTCAATTTAAAAATAAAAATAGACAATACATACCCTAGCGCAAAAAAATTGTAAAATACATATAAATAAAAATACAAATTCTAAACTCAATATAATACATCGCGCTCTAGCATCCAAGTTCATAGCACGAATGTTATACGAGTATGATCAGTTTTACGCCTTAGTGTTGACAAATAAATATAAAAAATTGATTTCCTAATCAATTTATTTGTATTTCTTTTTGTTACAGGTATGCGAAGTGGATTTTACAATCAACAACTCATCTTGTATTTTCGTAAGTAATAAAATCCTATAAGGGTCCGATGCTTTGCAGATAAACCGTATTCACAGCACAATAGTAAATTGTTCAAGGTAACTAACATTTTACTACTGCTACTAATTTCCCTTATCCGCAGCCAACGGTGCTTAGGGCACCAATTGCAGTGATCAGGCAAGATGATCAGTCTAACGCTTTAGAGCTTGTCCAAGGAACCACATATGAAATATTTTAAGCATGTTACTATTTCGAAGAGATTGGCATTTTAAAGTTTAATGCTCAGTACAAATCGAATATTTAACTCACTTTTTATTATAATTTTTATTTATATATGTTAAATTAACTTTCAATTTCTTGTGGACCTAGACATTGATTATTTGATGCCAGTCATTAAAAATTTTTTTTAGAAAAGTTGTAGTTACCAACTTGTGCCACTTGTGCGACGACATGATGTTTGTGAGAAAACTCTAAAAAAAAAAAAATCAAACAAAATTTCATTTTGCGCATTAAGATTTACGATTATAGCCTCCAGTAGGACGTCTGCTTGAGGCAATAATGGCTTGTAGTAAATACAAAGCCCTTAATGTGCTTCCAATTATTAGATTCACCTTGCAATCCACTCAAGAATGATCCCTAAAGATGTATGTAGGGGCTATTCTGGGCATTACACTGTTACGCCCCTGTCTTTGTGCAGTTTTTCAGTAGGGTTGCGAATCTTAATAAATCGGCTAAATACGAAAAAAAGGCAGAAGCTGTTATGATGTCTTTTAAAATGAAATACGTGTTTTATATTGCATATTAAATTAGTGATTTTTCTTAAAATATTAATGTAGGTAAAAAAATTATTTAAAAAAAAAATATTTTTAAGGATGAAAAATCACATTTAAAAAACTATTTGAAACTTTGTGTGTTCATTTTTGCATGCGTTTTTAAATTTCTGCACTGTCGTGAATAGCCAATATACGAGTATTAATCTTTTTTTCGAGTAAAAAGCCCTTAATTAATTGTTTTTTTTTTAAATTATTCAATATATTCGTTTTACACCATTTAAATCAGTACAAGTTATGATATACTAAGTACATAAACAAAAAAAATCTTAAACTATTCACTTTATGTTCCTCCCCAAAAAAGGAAAAACATTCTTGTGCTTAGTTACGAAATAATTATTATTACCATCCAAATTCTTAACTCGTTGAATGGTAACATTAAAAACCACATTATTAATATTTTCAAAACGCTTTTAATCATATATTTTATGAGAGAAGTAAAAATACAATTTTAACTAATTAACTAACTAAACATCGCGCCATGTCTCCGATGGGGTAAGCAGAGAGAACAAAACACCACACCACTCTGTCCCGACACACTTCATTTCCTTACGCACTTCTTTAGTCAATAATTTTTAAATACAAAAAAATTGGCAACCCTGTTTCCCGCCGGCTGCTTGAAAAGTGGGGATCTTTCTGACTGCATGTCGGGTGGAAAAGGGAGACGATATATACTCGTCCAGTAATGGAATCAGCCATCACCACACACTGCGAGTGTTTTACGAGATTTGGCCCTAACCTAATTCGACCCTGCCGTAAAGTGACCGTAACGCCTTTAGGGGACAGCGGGATAAGACGAACTGAAATAGAAAAGAGAAAGAAGAAGACATTATTTTAATCGCTTTTTTCTTCAGATTATCTGTTAAGCTCGTAACTCTAAGAACACATTTTTCAGAATACTTAAGAACGTATTTTCTTATTTTTTTATATGAAAAATTATATTTCCAAAAAACGTGTGGTTGTCTACTTATAATAAGCGAACACCACCATGTATTTCAGAGTTATCTGTGTACACGTAAGTAGCTAAAAAAATACATTTAAACTCTACGAGCAAGAATTTAAGAGAAGTGACATTCCATACTTGAAAAATACTACCGTGTCTAGGTGTCTAGTTACCCACGACGTCATAAATAGACATCTACGTCATACGTTTCGTGTATTGGCCTAAGTGCTGGAGTCTTTAGACGTTGGAATTTGATAATATGTGGTGTTATGGTGCCTTAAAGTCGGTAGTATCTAATAAGTGCTTATCAAAAGAGGCTAAATTGGCAGTGCATAATGGAGTTCTGGTACCAACCCTTATGTATGGAAGCGAAGTATGGAGTTGGAAAAGTAAGGATGAAAGCAGATTGAATGCAGTTGAAATGCGATCTCTCAGTCGAATGTGTAGTAAAACTATGTGTGATAGGTGCACTAATGTTGAAATTAGAGCAGAATGCAACGCTGAGATATGCATTATCGACAAAATTAAGAAAGGTCTTTTACGTTGGTTCGGTCATGTAGAGCGAATGGATGATAAAAGAACGGCTAAAAAAATATATGATGCGACGGTGCCTAGATGTAGAAGTCGAGGAAGGCGAGAAAGACATGGCATGATCAAGTAAAAAGTGCTTGAAAGTAGGCATGTAAATAATAATCGACGTGCGTGCATGAGAAAATGTATGAATGTGGAGGAAGCAAGAGAAGTGTGCCAGGACAGAGTGGTGTGGCGCTCCATCCTCTCTGCCTACTGCGTAATGGCGTGATGGTTAGTTAGTTAGTTAGTTAGTATTTCTTATGACTATCGTGCTAGTCTAAAATACGGGACACGAATTTGACTTGGAAAGACGCACTGATGGCTGATTTTTCGTCAGATGCGTATAAAGGAACGATACTTATTTAAATCATATCCATAAAAACTTTTTTTTAATCATCTTTAAATTCTAAATACATATTAAGTTTTTTTTTTACCTGCTTGCAATTCGGTAGACTGCACGTGAAAATTTAAACGGGTCCTGTCGTTATCATAAATATCTCAAAGGGTGGGCAGGGAAGTGAAAATATTTTTACACGCATTCCTTACCGGAAATGTACGGAAAATTCTCGGACAATTTATTACCTTTTTATTTATTTTTATTCGCTTAGTTAAACCAGTGGCGTAGGAGTAAAAAAATTAACATTTTTCTCTAAAAAAACAACACATCTACTTTAGCAAAGATATAAATTTATCATAGAAATACAACAAAATAATAGAAAAGTTTACAAATATACATAAAAGGAATAGATATACGAACAATGCATATGGTGAATCAATATATAATAAATTATGGTGCATCAATATAAAGAAGTTCTATCTTCCAACCAATCCCTTAAAATAAAAATAATTTTATTAACATTATTATCACATGATTTTAATTCATAGGGCAATATATTAAAAAATTTTGGAATTAAATATTCTAAAGTTCTCTGCCCGTACTTATTTTTAGTTTTGGGCACAATTAATCCCTCCATCATGGATGTGAATCTAGTTGTATATGTGTAATCTAATTATTTTATACTTTGCCTTAGGCACAATTGTGATAAAATTATAATTATAATAGATAAATCAATTAAACGATATTATAAGAAAAAATACGCACCCGTGTAAATTATTGATATTATTAAAGAATTAAAGTTACATTCGACCTATGTAGACATTTTAGCAGTAAAAATGTTTTTTTCCAAAAAATATACCGTTTTCTGTAGTAACGCGCAGTGCTGCGTATATTATGTATGTAGTTATTATGACTTTTTGAGTTTTATAACCTTTTTGATTTGTCGATTTTCCCATCTACTGCACTGAAAATTCATCCCTTATTGCATTCTCGCAGTGCGCTAATTGCATCCACCCTAATCCGCCGCATTCTTTATTTCGACAAATAAATACTGAAAAGGGTTGCAAAATAGATCCGATTCGTGCTGTAAAAAAAACAATAGAATTTTCCTGTTTCCGTTTACAAAAAAAAAAATCGAACTTAAAGGAATCACTATAATACCTAATAATAATAATTTCGTCAATTTCTAGTTGTTGATTTTCGTTGCTACGCCAACTTGTTACAAATAGTAGATTTTGGAGAAATCTCTTTTCTCTTTTCTGTAATATTTAATAGTATTTAATGAAAGGAGTAAGCTATAAATATTGTCAATAGGTATATTTAGGATAACGCGCATGCTATCTAATCACTGAATTAGCAAAATACTAAAATAAAGAGTTTTTTACAAAAGCTTCACACCCGCCCTAAATTGATTTTTTTTTAAATTTATAATTCAAAACTCCCTACATCATTCCACATACCTCTATCAATATGAAGTATGTGGATTCACAAATTATCCAAGCCAATAAGCCAAGCATCGCGCATCGATCATCAGCTCTCGCACTGCTTACTTTTTTTTACGTAAACTATTTTTGTGGTCTTTGCAATATGTATGTAATGTATTTTTAGATAAATGTATTAAAAAAATTAAACATCTTCATAAAGAACATCTTTTTAAATTAAGTCAAAAAATACAAACATGTATTACAGTCCACCTCTTGGCAAAGTGGTAGCGCGTTTGGCTGCCATGCGTGAGGTCGCGGGTTCGATTTTCCGATAGGGGTAAATATAGAATATTTATTTGAATGTGATTTTCTCAAAAAATGTTTCATATGTTACACTTTGGACTGGCGCTGAAGCGTGAGACTGATCATCTTGTCATGTTACAAATTATCAAAATTCACTGCACTTGATGTACCAAATGCAGTGCCCTATGCACCATTAGGTGTGGATAAGGGAGTGTAGTAGTAGTCGTAATGAGAGTATAAATTAATACTCCCTAAAATTAGCCAAACCGTTAAAGGTAACGGAAACTAAATTGTAGTAAATGCAATACAAATTCACCGATGCACATATCTTAAGGTTGTGTGAAGTTTTCATTGAAATGCATTTTCCTATAACATGCTAACAAGACCAGTCTATAGTCTGAAACTTCTACGTTCCCTAGCGTCAAAGCTGTCTATGTATTTCACCATTACAGTTCAATAGACGGTTGTTTTTCACCATGATGCCTACTTGTGAATTTCATTTTGTAGAAATAAACTGTTCAGATTTCTGTTTATTTTACTTTTTATGTATTTTTACTTTTGCAGCTTGTTTAAGCCATTTTTTAAAATCAGTATATATACCAGCTGTTGGCTTTTGTACGGAATTATTTACAAATTCATAAAAAAATACCTTTCTAATACTCACACTCAAGTTTGAATTTCATATCGATAAATAATCAGTATATTTCAATGTGTCTATAGTTTAAATTATTTCATACTAAGACTTTAAGAACACCAAAACACATATAAATTTTTAAACAAACGCATAAGCAACGCGGTAGCGCATTTGGCAACCGTTCCTGAGGTCGCGGGTTCGATTCCCGTAGGGGGTCAACATGAAATATTTCATATCAATATTTCGTCTGTGATACCTTGGACTGGTACTGAAGCGTAAGACTGATCATCTTGCCCTCATGTAATAAAATGATCAAGATACACTGCACTTGGTGTACCAATGCAGTGTCCTATGCACCATTAGGTGCGGATAAGGGAAAGTAGTAGTAATATGCAAAATAAGTCTGTTGCTTAAAATAGCGAATAAATTTTTATCAATCTCAGTTTCATACATAAAATTCTTTCATTAAAAAAATACCTTAATGTTACGATGTTTAAATTCCAAATAGCTTATAATAACACAGATATTAGTTCTCATACCAATAGTTTACCAGTAATGACCATCGAGTACAACAAAATACATCTACGTAGAAATGTTTAGACGTTTTCATTATGATCGACTCTCCATTCATCCTAGTATTCTACTCAGTCTGGTAGCTATCCATATACATAAACAGCCTTACAGCCTTACAACCTAACAACCTACACAACGAATACAACCTTGTCTAACCAACCAAACTACCCCAGTAGCATGGTACCCCTAAAGCAAACACCGCTTTAGACAGATAACTACCCCTCAAAACTGCAAAGCTATCGATACGAAAGCTTTATCGAGTGATTAAATATTTTAAAGTACCTACGATAGCAGTATAAAATACTGTATTTAAACTTAAAGTTCAGAGTACATAAAAGTGACAAAAAAGATACACTTTCTAGCGCTTAAAATATATTTATTTATTTATAATTAATTTTTGAATATTATGTAGTTTATAGGTATTATTGTGAGTAAAATGCAAGCTAACATTTTAAAATTAAAACAATTGGGATTTTTTACTGTATACCTAAGAACAGAACAATTGTCATCTTACGTACCTACCTACTCTATTTCATTTGGTTTCATGATATAAAATAATTACTATATGTAGAAGTAAAATATTTAGAATAGAAATTTAAATTTAATATATCGATAGTGAGAAAATAAGACGAGTGTAATATAAATGATCGTAAAGTGCTTGAAAATGGGCATGTGTGAAGTCGGAACAATCGACGTGTGTGCATGAGAGGATGTATGAATGTGGAGAAAGCAAGAGAAGTGTAGGCGTACAAAATGAAAAGTAATGAAAGTCATTTCGTTAGTATTTTTGTGTGCTAAAAGTAAACATGTTTTATTATTTGATATTGAAAAAAAAACGGTAAAACGATATAATTTTTATCGACTCTGAGAATCTAAAATCAGCAACAATACCACTGTGCCACGATGCCATAACCCGATACAAAAACAATCCTTTCGTTAAAATGAATCAAAACAATAAATCTAGATTTCGCACGTATCCACAGATATTATCTCGTTATTTATATCCCAAAAAACCCCGATAAGGTGAGATATTATTTATTTCGAAACGGAAAATCACGGGGGTGACATTTTATCGTGTCGATTAAAAATTCAATTTGCCAGGTCTCCTATCCCACCCTGAATTCCTGAAAAAAAAAGGGACGAGGTAATACAACGCAGGAATTCTTCGAAGGGTAGTAACCTTTTCCAATATTTTTAAAAAATATAAAAATCGATAGCAAAATTCGCGTGTTTTATTACAAACGTATTCATTCATTCGTCCCATATCCGCATCGTATGTGAATAATATGGATTTTACAGTCTCCAAGCCCGATTGGCCGCCAAATAACGCACGTCTTCCTCATCAGGCCCACTCCGGGTAGTTATAACGTAAACTGCGGACATTATACTGTTTGCGGAATTCCATAAATATGTTTTTTTCCTCTCTATCCCCCATATTAACAATATTCATTTTTCAAAAAAAGGATTTTCCCTAACTGAAAAAATTTTGTCCTGCCAAACAGTCAAAAATATGAAGAAGCGTAGAATGAAAGTTATTGTTTGTTATTTTAAATTATAAATATCATCCAATTATTTTTTTTCTTGTTGTTTTTTTTTTACATAAATTAACGTAACATAAGACTGCAATGTAAAAACTAAAATGAATGACAAAAATTCTTAGAATTGAGAATTTAACGTAATGAATTATTGTAATTAATTCATATTTCTTCACTATTGAATTTCAATTCCTGAAAACATCGTTTCAGTGAGTTTCAGGCCTAGAGGGTGGCAGAACTGGCTAGTGGGGGTTGGTAGTACGTTTCGGAGTTTAGAAGGGAGCTAACTATGTAATCTGATTGAATAAACACACATCTGAACGAACATTTAGTAAATGAACGCGTCTACTAACTCCAGGCATTAGCATCGTCTATTGTCCGATAGTCTGAATACAGAACTTAGTGCTGACGATGCAGAATTTTAGTGGATGTTCTTATGTATATCTGTGAGCTTTACATTAATTTACTAGAATACTTTGATTTAGCCAAAAACGATGTATTTTTTAATTCCACCAACTTATTTTTAAAACTTTTTTTTTCAATAATATTTTAGTTCTAATTATCTTTATTTTGATTACCTGTATGATATTTTTTTACCAACCCTTCCCTTAACCGCACTTGTTGATACTTAGGGCAAAGCATTGATTCACTGATTGCAGTGAATCTTGTTAATTAT